>JAUMJM010000001.1:22110000-22182500 GCA_033558235.1 Neomorphus geoffroyi | reverse complement strand
GAGCCACAGCCCTGGATCACGGCGGGAACACCTCGCTGGCCCCCAAGCCCAGTTAATCGTTGAGGCCTTGACGAGTGCGCAGAATGTGGATCCAAACGTGGGATTGGACCCTGAGTGTTTCCAGCCCCGCTGTTCAGGTTCACCTTTAGATTTGCATCCTGGAATGACTTTATCCTTCAAAACTATTCTTGACCTTTTTTCCCCCCCTCTAGAACCCTTTTATTTTGTTCCACAGCATCTTTAGCCTGCATTAAAGATCAAAGCAAGATTTAAGGCTTTTATTACTTCTCATTGCCTTTTCCCTCTGCCTGCTTTAGCACCGTGTTATTTCTCAGTAGTTCCGAGGTTGCGTTTCCCAGCTGTGATACCTTTTCTCCTGTTTTTCCATCCTTCGGTAAACAAAGCATTCTTGTCTCTGGGGTTAAATTCTGACTTCTCTGAAGCTTGCTTTTTCCTTTCTGCTCCGTGGGTTCACGTGGAGCCTACATGGTGCCTGTGTAGGCTGTGCTGTCGCGGCAGAGGGCCGAGGCAGCTCTTCCCCAGCGTCCTACTGGGCTGGCAAAGAGAAGCAAATGGACAACCCGTAGTTTTGTCTCGGTGGCTTTTCCCGCTGAAGGAGATAAGAGGAGAGGATGACAAGTTAAGGAATGACTTTGTATTCAAAACTGAGATTACCAAGTTGGCCCATCACCTAATTTAAAATGCTTAAAATCACTCTGATTCACTGAGCTCCTTACGATCAGGCAGCCTGTGGCTTCTTTCAGACGTAGTTGAGTCGTGTCTTATGCCTGAGACTACACAGAGACAACTCGGCTTCTCCTCTGTACTCCTCAGCTCCGCTCTGAGAGCGACTGCGTAGCACCAGGAAGTGCTGCGCTGGTCCTGGGCCGCAGCTGCACAGCTGGTGGCCATGTTTGGTGCTAACGGCACGCTTTGAAGGGTGATGTCAGGAGAAGATCAGCATACGTAACGGAGTGGGAGGTTTTCAGCATCTGTACCTGCTCCGCTACCTTCAGAGACCAAATAAGCCCGGTGGCTTTGCTAAGGCATTGCAGATTCAAGAAGTTACCGAGAGGCAAGTGGGAGCTTTGGCCCTGGTCTCAGACAGCAGATGCTGGAGACAATAAAACCTTCTCCGCAAAGGAAGGTGATTATTGCAGTTTTCTAGCCAACAATTACTTTGCTCTTATAAATTATGCTGATGTCCATGATATAACACACATTGCTGAGCACACGATAGCTGCCGTGGGCTGCCACCGACTTCCCCGCTGGTGCCTGATGCAAGGCTTGTAACCCATTTTATTTAGCCTGGAGTACAAAGGTGCTCTATAAAATGAGATTGGCCTCCAAGTCTCGTAATGTGCTGTCTGTCCCCGTGTCCCCCAGCTCCCTCTGCAATATTGTGCCATAAGTCAAAGCCGTAGCCAGTCAGATTGCGCTCTCTAAGTCTAACATTTGCAAATGGTGCCAGCCAAAAAGCCATTTGCATGGCAAGTTTGCCAAGATTTACTTAGAAATTGTTCTGAAGAGCGAGCACAGCACCAAAAATGTAGCTTTCTCTTCTTTCAAGTCCCAATCTCTTTTGAAACATCTCTCGCTGCCTTTCTGGTATCATTTAATTTCCACATGCACAAATACAGGATTCATTCCCAGTTCTCTTGACTATAACATATCAACCCTCTCGCTAACATCCTTAACCTCTGCCCCTGGAAAACTAATCATCGCTCTTGTTAGCTCAGTCCCTTTTAGAGATGGCAGCGCACAAAGCACACCAACACTTCTCTACTGTGAGTAGAGAAGTGATGCTTCTCCCTACTTGGTTTGTTCCACAGCTTCCACACTGATTTGTGTTGTACAATTCAATCTTCTGAATCACCCTTAATGACATCTATTATCTAAAATCCATTGGGCACCACTACTTCACTTCATCCCTTAATTACACCACCTCTCTCTTTTCATACCTGCTCTTATGCTTACCCAGTCACTGCCCTTAATGTCATCCTATTTCTCCTGCGCTAAATCTTCCCGAGTACTCATCCAGCAACGCACGCAGCTGGCTCTGTCCTCCCGCTGAACTGCTGAGAGTGCTCGTGAGGAGTGTTTTCTTGCCTCCTTTCCTCAAACAAAAGCAATCCTTAGATTATAACAGGGAGTGGAGGAAGGCGTTATGGGTTAAACTGCCATAGGGGGGTTCTACCCATTCAATTTGGATTTAGATACACTATTTGTACAGGGATGAGTTTGGAATTTTGATGTTCAGGTGTGCCTAAGGTCTGTTAACAGTTGAATTTACACTGAGAGTCAATGGACCTTTTGAAAATCCCAGCTTTTTTCGCCACTACGTCAATAGATCTTTCCTTCAGGGTGGAGAATATTCCTGTTCAAGACTATGCGTGGGGGTTAATCACAATAAAGTTAGATTTTTCTAGCATATTACTATGTTTTTTAACAATGCAACAGTCACCATTCATCAAGGTGCAATGAATTTACGTTTACTAGAAGCTTCCCATTCACGTGATGCTGAATTCTTGACTATTCGTAATAGCAAAACCAAATGAAAGCTCTTTCAGGCAGCAGATGCTCTACAGGGAGAGTTTGTTATTTAGAGCAGGAACGGTTTGGCAGACCCAGTGTTGTTTGTTAGGGTGCTGTCCCACATAGAAGGTAATTTAGAAGTCATACTTTTTAAAAATCAATTTTCCATAGCTGCCCCTCGTCCCACAGCTGAATGAATTTAAAGTCAGAATAGAGACCCATTGATTATTCTGGCTTCAAGGATCAGGAAGAGGTTAATCAGGGGCTGATAAAAAGTTCTGTGGGGCAGGGGTCACGTCTTTGTACGTATCTGCTTCATGACTGACGCAGTGTTCCCCTGAGCCCACTGGGGCTGTGGGGGGTTTCCATAATATAAATAATATTAAATTGCACTGAGAAAGTGGGATGATAGGTTTGATGAAAATTTTAAATCTTTACCTTTTTTAAAGCTGTTTCCCAAATTTCTGGGGCGATTTTAATGCAGCAAAAGCATTGTTCTCTCATTTCGATCCCTTTAGAGAGTTGGCATCAGTGAAAGAAGTCTCCTATACTGACATAAATACAATCTCAGACTTAGCAGGGATCCTTCTGGGCTCTGCAGAGCCCCGAGGATCAAACCATCGTGCAAACAGAAATGCTTATGGCTCTTCTGGGTGTTTGGATCTTTTTTTTTCTCGTTGGAGCCAAGATGCATGAAGGGAACGTACCTGAAGAGGTGAGTACATCTCTCCACTTACCTTACTGGGAGGCGTTTCGAACGAGAAACCTGGAGGCCACAAGGAAGAGCTATCCCTGATTCTTCTCCTCAGCAAGGTATCATCTGCATTTTGCGCTCTCCTGAGGGGCTGAGGCCACATCAGTGGCATGAAATCATCTCTTGTGGCACCTATTAAGTGCAGGCATCACAGATGGCACGATGGTGGCATGATGAAGGGGAGGGATAGCATCACATTAGTTTTTGTAGGGTTCCGATACTGTGATTTCTTAGTGTTCTGGTACCTCTGCGGACTCGCAAGTTTGTGCCCCTATGAAGGAACAAACAAGAAAGATCATCTCGCTTTTCATGAGAAGTCTTGACCTGCCAACTTCCCACCTTAAAGAGAAATAGGACGGCAAGAGAAGCAAATGGTAACAAAAGGTGTAAAATAACAGCTAAGGAGAATATGTTTTTTGCAGTGTTTAAATGCACTCT
The DNA here is from genome assembly GCA_033558235.1 of Neomorphus geoffroyi. Lineage (NCBI taxonomy): Eukaryota > Metazoa > Chordata > Aves > Cuculiformes > Neomorphidae > Neomorphus > Neomorphus geoffroyi. Next base: position 22,178,773 of record JAUMJM010000001.1, on the reverse strand, counting down.
GACAATGTTGCTGAAAATGCTACTCCTGCTGGCGGGCTACGGGCAATGGTGTGCGTTTCTGTTCAAGCAGGTCTGCAAAATTAAAAAGCCAGTTGTGTGGTTAGTCTCAAGAGCTTGAAAATCGTCTTCCAGATTTGCACAGATTTGCCATCCCAAACCCATCATTTGGCCTTTCAATCACCAAGAACTGGTGTCTGTCCCTGGCTTGCCAAAGGGCTTTGTTCTCATTCCAGTGAACAGTGACCTTCTTGTTGCCCTTCTGCATCTTACAGTTGCCCGAGTAACTAATTTTCTTTGATTCTCTGCTCAGCTACTCGTGTGTCCTTCTCTTTCTTCAGTTCTGGTGCAAAAAACATCCCCAAAAGTGAGAAGGCCTGTAGTTCTCAAATCATGATTGAACCATCAGCATTCTTCCATCATCAACCCCCTTATTTTCCTATGGCTTGCAAGGTTTATTCCTCTCTGTCACCTTGTGCTTTGCTCATTCCTGCAGCTTGTAATGCCTGTGTGCAACCTGCTAACGCAGCCTGAACTACTTTATCATCCAGTGTGGCAGAAGATGCCTTTGCACTTCACTCGTGGCCGATATCTTTATGCTTCATTCAGATTTCTTTGCCTGGATCCAGGCCAAAAAGGGATTACAGATCGTGTCCACTGGCAAACTTGGCTCCCTTTCATGCTTTCCTTGAAACTCGAGAACGTGGCCAACGCAAAGGAGAAGACCTCCAGCCAGTCCAGCAGACCACAGGTCCTCCAGGACTTCGAGGCATGTGGTACTCGGTGACAGATCCGCTGTCGGTCGTGGGTCTCTTCCTTCTCTTCTCTGCTAACGGGATCTGAGTAGGACACAGGAAAGGAAATAAAAGTGGCGTTTTCTACAGGAAATGGCCCTCACGAATACGTCTCTGCTAATAATTACAGAGCTGGTTTTATTTTGTTCAATGCACTGTCTTGGTTTTGGATCCACATCAAGAGCAGCATATGCTCGCCAAACTAAAATATGTGCATATCTGATTTTTGACAAAAAATTATTTAATTGATCTCTTCTTACCCTCTCCCCCCTCAATTCTCTTCCTCCCTTTTTTTTGCCCATTTCTATACTAATTCCATAATGTGGTAAGTTCCCCATTATGAAAGAAATCCGAATTAATTTAAATATAAAATATAAAGAATTAACCTTACAGCAAAACAGATAACAGAAAAAAAGAGCTAGTTTTTCCTCTGTCAAGTGACAGCCTTCTCATTTATTATCATTTTAACAAATTAAGTTGCAAAATTGGCATTATTTCAGAACTATACAAAATGTAATGACTCTATGAAATACATTGAATTTTTCAAGTACTAAAAATCCCTTAGTTTTGAAAATGAATTACTGGAAATGATCCTTAAGAATCCAAAGTTTTTTATGCCATTTCTATACCATGCGTGCACAAAATCTAATGGCATTTGCTGAGTAAATCCTGGATATTCCATTGTTTTGGTATTTGTACTCTATTAGTTAAATACAACATGTGTGAGAAAATCAAAGGGAAGAGATGTTGTTAAAATAGGAGAAAATATTTATCCCTTAGATGTAACAAATACCCATCACCCAAAATAAATCTGGCTTAAACTCTTTAAGTCTTAAATCAAGTAAGTTTTAAGTTAAAATAAGTTTTCAGTCTTAAATCTCTCTCCTCCTGAAAGTAGGTATTTGCATGGGGGGCGCACGTGGGGCTTGTCCGGAGAACGGCTGCCACTACAGCAGAATTCCCCTACACCTGGTTTCAAGGAGCACTGAATGTTGATAGGTAACGGACACCACACGAGTAGCTCTGAATTCCGAAGATACAACGTTGTGTGTGGTTAAGGAGCGCTAGAAAACCCCGGGAGCAGCCTCACCCGCAGCGCACGTTTCTCTGTTCTTTTGCTTTACTGACAGATTTGGACAAGTGCGAACACGTAGGTTGGGAAGCACAAACCCGGGGACGGCGCAGGGACCCGCAGGACGGAGGCTGCTACCTGAGGAGGAAAAGATGCACAGACCTGGGAAGAGCTCTGTGGCATCCCCCACCCCAGAGCTCGCCCTCCTCAGAGGTGTCCGCGTCTCACTTCAGCTGTCTCTGTGCCCTGCGCCGCTGGCTAGAAAATCGGTGAAGCTGGTTCTGCTGCCCCAGTGTGAGTGATAAAACTTGCCATTTTCTGCACAGTCTGTGCCTGCATTTTCCCTCCACAAACCCCCCAGAAGCGTTACCTGTTAACAAGTCTTTCTGAGCACCACCTCCGTTCTCTCCTCTCCTGTGCCTTTGCCTGTCCTTCGCGTACATCTGTGTCTTTGCCCTTCGAGAGAGTGCCCTTTTTCCTGTTGGCAGCCCTTGCGTAGGTGCAGTGTGTTGTGCTGCCTCTCTTCTCTGTCTCACTCTCCTCTCTTTCCTGCTGCTGAGACCCATGTTGCTTTGGCAGAAAAACTGAAGTACAGTGGTTCATCAATCCAAAATCCACGATGATGCTCTTGTCTGACAGTGGGGGTTTGCCTGAAGGTGATTTTGACTATGAGTCTGGCTCTTCTTTTCTCTTGACAGTAGAAAAGAACTGCGAGTCTTTCTGTCTAATTTAGATTTCACAAGGTACTTTGAAAACAAGCCAGTCTTTATGGGTGAGCAGTGCAGAGAAATTGCTTGAATTGAGAAGGTCTGGGGAGCGACACCGGTGCTGACACCAGTGCCTGTCTCACTTGGAAATGGTGAGGGTTTTGTGTCTTGTTCTTGGGGGACACTGGGATTCCTAGCACAGAAAATGACTGTTGCAAGAAATTGCTAACTGGTCCCACCAGGGCTACTTGTCCTGCATCGCGTCCAAAGTAGAGAGGGATGTGGCTGCAACAGAAATGCCTGGGTCTTTTATAGTTTTGCAGATATATCTGGAGAATCTCGGCTGACACTATGAGGGCCAAAAGCTCATCTATTCCAGACATAGTACCAAAACTCATCAGGACGGACTACAGAGAGTTTGGGAGGGTGCCTGCTCTCCCCGCTCCAATCCTCCATTTCAAAATGACTTAATGTGTTTGTTGAAAATTCAGTATTAAACCCAAGCCATTCTCAATCTTCTACATAAGAATTCCTCTTGCACATTTTGGTAACATAAAAGCTGATCTCAGTGTCCTTGAGTAAAATCTATGTTCCTTGCAATATTGAACATGATGGTCCTTGCCCTGAAGGCTTCTGCCCTTCACACTAGCACTGCCTGTATGCCGTCAGTGCTGACATAATGGCAAATCATCTGGAAGCCCTCTGGAATCACTTTATTTTAAAATGCCGTATTTAAGAGTAAAAAAAAAAAATAATGAAATCAGATAATCCATTTGTAGCTTCATCTGGAAAGGGTTGGAATCCGATAGGGAACAGACGCATAAGGACACTATGCACTCCTCATTTTGGGTAGTGATTTAGTGTGCCATGTTTATAACCCTTTTGCAGCCAACCGATGCCTAAAATCAAACCAAGCCACAGCAACAGCAGGCCAAACATCAAGGTAGGGATGATGTCTGAACATGCCGACGGCTGGGAGAGAAGCCCTTGCTCCCCTTGAAGTTCCAGCATCAAAGATGACGAATAACTCTTTTCCCTGTGTTCCAGTTTCACACATCATCTGAGGATCCTTTGGCAGCAACAGTTGGCCCAAGCCTTGGAGCAGCAGCTGGTAAGTCCAGGAGCGGAGCTGTGATGCCTGTGGCATCAGATGTACTGGAAACCCTTCTAAACTGTATTTTGAAGTTTCAGCATTTGTGTGGACCTAATTATAAGACGTACATTTCGCTCGCAGGCCGTGTGTCTGATTATGCACGGGAGCATGGCTTATTCCGGAGTGAGCCATTGCTGGCTGCGCTTTAAGGAGAGGATGTGGTTGGCAGCACGGGGCGACACAATACGGGTTTGGTCTGTGAGCAGGCCAGGAGACTGAACTGCAGCTCAGAGGAGCTGCCCCTGGCTTCTCCCTGCATTTGCTGCCTGGCACTGGACGAGTCACTTAACTCCTCTGTGGAAAGTGGTCCCGTGATTAAGGTGGCATCACCAGCGGTGCCTGAAGGGCCCCTGGGTTCCGTTGACTACTCGGGGATCTCTATCTGCTCATGAAGATACACTCACATACGTGTGCATCTTATACACACGTAACACAGTTATTTTTCACATATACAAAATTCAAATACACCCCCCCACATAACTGCGTATACACAGGTATCAAACATACGTACACGGGTTTGTGAACGCATGTGCCGAAGCTTGTGGTTATCACAATATAATGTTATATCACTGAATTGTCGCATCTGACGAACGTTTCAGCATTGTGAAGTCAGTTCCACTGCTCCCAAGTCTTGGCTTTCAGAAATTGCCGTTGGTTGGTACCTGTCTGTGCCTCCTTGGTCATCCCGGTGTGCTCGCTGCTGTGTCCTCTTTGCGCTGCCGCCAGCACCGGCACGCGGCCGTCTAGCAGCCAGGCGGCAGATTCTTATGGAGGCGCTGTGCAGCTCTGCTGGTGGAGGCTGTCCCGACGCTGCCTTTAGAAGGCTGGACATAATAATTTAATGTAATTGTTCAGCCCAGCAAAAAAGGTAACAATTCACTCACTGCCGGCAACGCTACTATCAAAAAAAAAAAGTGTTTAACTTCAGCAGCCCCTTAAGAACACGAGGAAATTGAAGGCAGCCCCAACTGTGGGAGGCCCCGGGATTTAATACTGCAGTGTAGAGGGGCCACATGGCGACTGCTTGGAGACGCCAACACAGCCTTGGTACGGTGGGATAAATGGTACCATCATTTATGGCTGTAAAATCCCTCACTGTGAAGGACAGGGCTCACTACGGGAAAGCCCCGAAGGGCTTCAGTATTGTTGTTTTCCGTGGAGCCAGAGTGCCAGTGATGTCAGTAGATCCCAGTCAAGTTTGTTCACCGGATCATTTAGAAGTGTATCTTCCAAGCAATGTCTTGGAATTGGGTACATCACATTTCAGTGAAAATGTCAGCCTTGCTGCCTCAGATTCTGTTGAGAACTTTACTCTGGTGCCGTAGCCGTGTGAGGTTCGATGGCTCCGCTTCCAATACAGGTGTCAGTGAATAATAATTTTTTAAAAAATTGAGTTGTGCAAAGCTGAATCTGCCTAGAAATCTTATCGTACATTTATAAAATAAACCCTAATGGCTTTTTGGAGTGGTTATGGTGTAGTCTGTCAATGTATATTAAGATTACTATGATAGCACATAGCCTTTATGATAAAAGCATGCAAATTAACATAGAAATCTGCAGGACTTTGCATATTTTCCTGTAACTTAATACAAACAGGTCCAGATTTAGAGAATCACGTGCACAAAGACCGCATGTGCACATTTCTGTGTACGCATTTCTGACCTTAACCAACAGCGTAAGAGAAAGGAAACAGCTCAGATGGTTCAGATCTGCACTAAGGTCTGCGGATCTGCATGCCAAATGAAACACAAGGCGACTTTTGATGGCCAAGTTAACCATCAAAAAGGTTTTTTAATGGAAATGCTGTCACACTCTTAACTAGAGTACTGCTGCCAGGCATCACATCAATAATGCAGACTTTGGAAGACAATCTTGCAAACTAAATAGCCAAGAATTCTGTAGTGTTTCTAGAAAGAAAAAAAAGAAAAAAGGTGATCGTAATGAAGAGGGGGAAGCCATCAAGTGGAATTTAATTTTGCAGTCAGATTTATTATTGCTCTCAGTTCCCAGTGCTGAAATGCCTGTTTACTTGCAAAGGACAGTTTCTTTCCATAATGAATCATAGTAACACTTAAATTAAGCACAGTAAAAGAATGGTTAATGTCATAACACGCTGACAATTTAACCTGGCCAATATTTTTATTGCCTTGTACAATAAACCTAACAGAGCACAACTTGCTTTTTGACTGGTGGAAAATCGGTTATGAACCGCCAGGGAATGACCAATTTTTCAAATGCAGCCATTCAGTCATACTATAGCCACTAATACTTTTTTTTTCTGTACACTATTGCTGTTATAATCTTTTGAGGATATTTTATCACGGCAATAACCTCCTCAAAATCAGTCTTTACTGCAGTTAATGACTGGACAGCTGGAGCATTAACCGGCCTTGGCTTTGCCTCTAGCCATTAACTAACAAACCAGTTGTTATCCGCAGGTAACAACCAATTTCTTGTAGAATTTTCTTGATAAAGTGTCTCACTGGATAAAAGTTCGGTGGATTTTTTTTCCCCATCTTTTGTCAGCTGAGATCCGGCAAATGCAAGATAATGTGTAAAGAAAGAATTGCAGAGAAGGAGCAGTTAAGTCGTAGTGTTGTGAAAGAAGTTAAATTATAACCCAAAACCCATAAAATGATGATTGTTTACTCCCGCCAGAATTTTTGTAGCACTAATACAAGACAGCTCTATTATGTCTCGGTCACTCCAGTGCAGCGCGTGGTCCTGAATGCCAGCGTGGCCTCTGGGGTCTGTGTCCCCGGGCACAGCGAGGGACAGTCCCCTGCCCATGCCACCACGGCACAGCCTTCCCGGGGCAGAGACAAAAGCAAGGCCACGGCGGCTGCTGCCCAGTACAAAAACAGAGAGGGATTTTGAAGTGCCTTCCACCTTCCATGCAAATAGTGAATGAAGACAAGAGATTAATTCTGTATATTTTATACTTAATAAAGTGAGTATTATTTTTTGAGGGCTCCCATAAAATTTTAGCCTTTACGCTTGCGGTTGGAAGTTATGAAATGTTAACTTCTGTTTTGTTGCAACGTTATTTCACAAGTAAGGCCAGCAGATTTAGATTAAATCAGTACATTACCGAGGGGGTTTAAAGCAGAGATTCATGGCATTGTTAAATAGTAGCAGAATAAGTAAAATGTACAAATGAAACACCCATAAAAGCCAAGCTCTATCATCCCATAAACAATGATGTTTTAAAACTGTTAATAGGCTTAATAACAGTTTATTATTTTACCTTAACCCTTTTTAATGCCTTGTTTTCTCCAGCTTTTATCTTGGCTGTTCTGAGCTGTTAATACCACTTCTTAAATTTTCCCCTCTAGGTATATTTTCCAGGAGTGAATACGAAGGAAAAGTAAATGCAGCCGCGCGTTTGCTTTTCAGGAACACGGGAGGCACTGTGCTCAAACCCCTTCCAGCGCTTGGCTTGAGAAGCAGCGAGTGTTTGAGCAGCCACAGAGGAACAGGCGATTTCTAAAACCATAGGTGACCAGGGTTTGGGTCCATCAGCAGGAGCCCAAGTGACAGTTCAGTGTTTCCGAAGGGTCGCAGCCTCCCTCACGACTCCCACCTGCTCCATGCACGGGGACCACGGCTTCCCCGCCGCTGTGGGTCTCCACGCTTTTCCAGATGTTTGCACAGGAGTCTTTGCAAAATGTTTTACTGCCTACCAGAAACAAAAATTCACATCAACCAGAGTCGACTTCAAGCCATGTTACATTTGGAAATCAGTTTAAGCTGGAAAGGCTTGGGTGGATTCTCAGTAGTAAGGGTTCATCTCGCACTCAAACCGTCTGTGCAGACGCAAGGCGTCCCATTCCTCTGCTATTCAGGTACCACTCTATCCGGTCATCAGAGATTTCATTTGGGCACCAGTGTAACCCCTTCCACAGCACGTGTACCAACCATCAGTACCATTTGCAATTCCAGCATTTCTAGCAATTTAAAGTGATCCAATGATTTCTAAATCATTCTTAATTTCATAACTCTATGCCTTTAATCTCTTTCAAATTACTGAAAATGTAAGGCATTCTAAACATTTCCGATCATTCTTCACTGCTTTGGCCCCATAAAGCCAATCTTTTCCAAAGTTAAGCACTTAAAAATTTGAAGTACTCCAATAAATTTAAATTGGCATATTCTGTGCATATCAATTGAGAATTATTAGAGCATTAGTGCCTAGGAGTGATGGCTGAGGGCATGCAAACCAGTTCATACATTGATTTTTAATGACTTTTTATTGATTCTGTGCTTTTAAAACTTGATACCCTTAGGTTGCCTCTCACATAGAGTTACCAGATTTGTGATGATACACTAAGTTTGGAAGAGGCGTCTTTTTCCTCTGATGCTTTTTCTCTTCTCCTTACGGCTTATTATCATAGCTTTGCTCAGATGCAAATAGCAAATACGCATGATTTGCAGCTTTAAAAATGGTGATTGTGACTTTAACAGGCTATGGCTCCTCAAGTTTTCCTGGCTTATCTATAGACAAGGTTTATGTTCAAACCTTTAAGGGTCTCTCCTCCCCTCAGTGTGTGCACTCAGCGCTCACCAGCAATGATGGATGCTCCAGGCCGGCACTGACAGGAGAAATAGGCTTCTTAGTAATTTTTAAATGTCAATCTTAATTTGTTGGGCCAAGATATTGTAGGTGTCATAAAGCACAAAGTGAAAATGTCCTTTAGCACTTGCACATTTTGAAAATTATTCATATATATTAGGAAACGCACGCGCCTCTGTTCCGTATGCAATTCTGCTGTGTTTATTAATGCTTTGTTAGCGACCTGTTAACCAACCCACGGTCAGCGCACCCTGCACGCGTGGTGGGAGCTGGGATGAGCGGGTACCGTACTGCCATGGTGGGCGCCCTCCTTTGGAGAAGAAGGAAGGCTGGGGATGGTGCACAGACACAGAGGAAAAGGAGAGAGGCCCTTTATGGCCTCACTGGCCGTGGGGGCAGCCTTGGATGTGCCCGATGGATGCGTCAGGATGGCTTGGGAAGCATCACTTTGAACCAGTTACCGCACTGCCCTTCCTTGGGCGTGAGATGTGCTTTTCCCAAAGTTCTCCTATGTGGGTCACAACAGGACAAGTGAGAATATTTCTAATAGATTCAATTCTTGCGGGTTTTTCAGTGCTTCTCCCCTGCTGCTTGGGCTATGTCGTGGGAGCTTTTTTGGGAGGCAGACTTTCCAGCCCCATTTCTCAGGGAACCAAATGCTCGCATTGCGTTGCCGTGACACCATTGCTTGCATTACTCTCACTGGGGCTCCTACCAGCGAGCCTGGTGACCATCACACGCAGGTGTCCCCCTCTCCCCCCGCCAGACGAGATCCCCTCGGGCCGTGTTTAAGGCACGTAGCAGCCTGAGGAGACATTAATTGCTGCTAACTGCAACGGGCGCTTCTGTGTTTAGGCTTTATTTAGGGCAAATTCCTCTGCAATCGCTTTGTTAGAAGCCACGAGTCTGTTAAAGTCGGAATTATTAGGCCATGCACTTGCTGTGTGTTGTCATAGTCGGAACAACACCAGTGCAAACGTCTGCGCTGGGCAGGGGAAGTGTTAAGTGAAGAGTAAAAACAAGCCCAAATTCCCATTTGGAAACTGCATGCCTCAACAAATACCACTGTTCACAGCAAGTTATTAGCTTCTTGGTTATAATTCTGGTCCTTTTCAAAAGGGGGGTGGGAAAAAAGCACGTCAAAGAGATTTTTGATACCTCACAGTATATTGTGTGAAAAGGAGAGAGCTCCCCAGTCTGCCCGTTCCCATTCACAGTTTGGATGTGGTTGAGGTAATGTTTCTTTCTCCTTTCCCACGCAATTCCCTGTATCTTGTGATGGCAGCACTCCAGAGCTCCAAAACACACGTGAGTAACACACCTTCAAACTACAAATCTGAACTGTTCCTGTTTCTTTCAGCCCAGCCGTGTGAGGGACCTGTAAGAAGCCTTTTTCTCCTTCCAAACAGGAAGGGGGGCTCCACTGTGGGCATCAATCGTGAGGGCTCGCTGCTGGGCAGTAGCTGCTCTGCCGCCAGGGGGTACTAAGGGGGAAAGGATGACACGTCCCTGGGCGAGAGAGAGTGCCAGCCATCATATTACAATGTTTTTATCCTGTTATCTCCCAGGTATAGATGTATGGAGTGATAGGGATAGAGCGATGAAATCGATTTCAGTTCCTCAGTGCAGCGGAAGCTGGTTTGTCATCCTCAGCGCTCTTGCTTTTTTTTTACCTGACAGTCAAATTGGACATATCTTCCACAGCGTGTCCCCACGGGCTGGCAGCGGTTACCGTCCCTGACAGTACGACGAGAAAGTGGGAACGGCAGTCAAACGCCCCATGGAAGGTTTAGGTGAGCATTTGCTGGTAGAGTGAGCTGCGCTGCATTTCCATGTCTGTAACTGAGCTGCATATCCGGGAATTTCCCTATTACAGACCACCCGCCCTGCACGTGACTGAGTTACTACCAGCTCACCAGTATCTACAGTCTTCACCTTCTCTTGGCTTTGCTCTCTGCGTTCCAGAATGAGAAGATTCAGAGCAAGAAACGTCTTTTATATATTTACTTAGAAGCCACTCTGAGCAACAGCACATTTGCCAGTTTGGTTTGTTTTTATGGATTTGATTCACTGCTCATTAAAGCCAATGGAAATCTTTCCATTGTTTCCAGTTGGTTCTGGCTCAGAACTCCTTGGTGCTTGACAGTTTTTAGTAGGAGATGAAAGATCTGAACTTCTAAGCCATGATATATTATGGTCTTCTGCAGTGCCTGTTTCTTAATTATATACATAATCCCAGTATCTGTTGCAGTGCATTTCTGGGTGAGCAGCTTCTATTGTGTTAACTTTTCACAAGGAGGGTGTTAGGAAACAGTTAAATTAAAAAATCATCAATATTATATTTGTCACAAATGAGAAGCAAAATATTGAGAAACGAAATATTGAGATCAGTTCTATCCATTCATTAGTTTATGGACACAAGTCCTCTGAGGAATGTCACGAATTCCCTTGATGTCCCTCAGTGCTGGATTTAGCATTTGGATCTTTGATTTAATGGAAAGATACATTAAAACCTGGTACAGTCCGACAGCTCCCTGCGGGACACACGTCCATGTCTGCTTTTACGTCACAGTTATTTCAGTCAGGATTTGGCAGTAAATTATTTTATCCCGAAGTTGCTCTGGAACACGCCATGCGCGTCTCAGAAATGTGTAGCGTCTTTTTTGAATGATAACAGATCAACCCTTCCAGCTCATCCAGCGTGGCCCTGACTTGTATGTGCATCCGAGAGCTCCGCGTGTCCTGGGATGCCGCCCTCCCCTCCCCTCCCTTCTGGCTGTGGCACCTGGCGGGGCTTCGCAGGAGCCAGTGTCCTCTGGACCACTGGTATTTCCCACAGCTACGGTAAGCAAGCTGTGGAACCCTCTGCATCGTTAGCAAAGTTCAGTGAGATCGTGTTTTCGTCTTTTATGTTGACTTTCTAACGATACCCAGTAGCTGGCATGTCCCTCAGGAACCTTTACTGAATCCATGGATTTCAAGTTGCTATTATAACATATTACAGGACAATTAATTTGTAAGTGTTGTCACCTGCCCTAGAAAGCAGATTCTGAGAGGAATTCTTCTATCCTTATAATTTAATGTGTCATGTCACGAAAACTAATCCATGTATTTCAAATTCAGACATTAAAACAAGTTAAAGAGGTCAGTATATACAATAAATTTCCCTTTGTCAATTTACTCAGTTAATTTAGACATTGCTTTTTCACTTTAACTCATTAAAACTTTCTTGCCAAGTTTACTTATCTATGTTAAGGGTACAATTAATATTATAATTTTTAATTATCCACTTGGTTTTATCAGAGCCAAAGTGTTTCCTTAAGTATGAATATCAAAATAGAGCCTATACTTTTAAAGAAAGTGAAGCGCTGCAATTTCAGTAATTCCTTAATAATGCAAATATTTATCTTTCTCCTTACTGCTCATGCATCAATAGTTGTGTTATTTTGTTTTATTTTATAACCTTAGCATAATATACTACTCAAAGCTATATTTTGAGCTACTTAATTCTGTACCACTCATTCTGATTTATGGCATCATTTTGTTTCCAGCTCACTCCTTATCTTCAAAAGGCTTGATCCAAAACTCATCAAATTCAGAGGAACAGATCCCAGTGGGCTTTGGATTAGTCGAGTAGGGTGAAATTGTGGACTTCACGAAGTTTGCATTACATGCGTAGCTATGCAGTAGTGAGATTACTCGATAGATTTCTAATTCAGCTTCTTCTATTTAGGAGCGAGTTCTTGAGAATCCTGGCCACGCACTTGAAATTTAAGAGACCATTTTAGTTGCATATATTCATCCATTTTCTTACTATGACATTTGAGAATACATTTATTTGCCAGTTTGATTTTATCATCATTATGGAGGGCTCATGTTTCTAATTTCTCCTACACGCTCTTGAATTGTTAACTCCTACTGAACCCAACCTTGTTTTCTAACAGAGGGACACCATCCTGGACTTGTATTGATGCTGAGCTGTTAAAAATACCATCTCCGGGAATGACAGGTTTACCAGTCGTAATAAAGTACAGCTCATCACGAAAGGATGGAAAAGCGTTAATGCAGAAGACATCCGGTAAATAATATTACGATGTATTTATCTTGTTATTTCTTAGTTATAGACGTACAGAGTGATAGATATAGAATTATGAAATTGATTTAAGTTCCTCAGTGCAGCAGAAGCTGGTTTGTCATCTTCAGCACTCTTGCTTTTCTTTTTCACCTGACATTGTTAAATTGGAACAACCTGGACATCTCTTCCATTATACAGCAGCCAGAACATTCCCGAGTTTGCCATTAACTCGATAATTCCTAGGATTCTGGCCGGTTCTGTGTATGGGCTGCTGCACACGAGACTTGTTTGATTAAATAAATACAGAAGGAGTGCGTTAATATGAAATGATTGTTGCAGATACTCCTGGATAATCACGTATGCTCCCAGCTACCTTAAAATGCATTTTTGATCCATAGCTGCCCTGCCTGATCCAGAGCTATTGTGCAGCTGATTAGCTGTGGTGAGAAATCACTCATTCTCTTGTATTAACCACACTGCTTAACTACACTGTTTCCACCAATCAGGATGAAGTGTGCCAACTTTGTTTAGCCTGTGCACTTGTGCAATGATGAACAAGTAATGCATAAAACAAACCCTCCTACCTAATCAAACATTCCTCGGAGATTTGAAAAACAGAAACAAAGGGTAAATCCATCCATGGATTATAATGGTAAAACAAAATAAAGTTTGACATATGTATATGGAAACTATGAACACACGATGTGAATATTTTTTTAAACAACAACATGTTTGAATTATTAATAAATGCAAAAAATATGTTATAACACAATATGGAACAATTGGACGGATATATTTCTTTAGAATCACGAGGGTCAGGAAAGATCTCTATTGAATACAAACGCTATACGGGGTTTTTTTCCCCTCTTGGCTTGTATTCTAGCCTTTTTAAACGTCTGCCTCATCCTGAAACACTGCCATGGTTATAGTTGAGAGAAGTTTCCCTTTTTCATCCTTGAGCTTGCAGTACAATCTTCATTCTCTGAGTACATAATAAATGGAGTTTGTTAACCTTCAGGGTGTGAAACCCATTTTTCTCCTCTTGTCCCAGGGTGTTAGGTGTGGAGGACAGCTGATGAGCAATCCTTTAGGGAGGGCTGTTCTGCTACCCAGGAAAAGGTTTACATTTAATTTTGTCATATATCCTGGTTGCCAGGTTATTTGATTTTAAGATAATTGATGGATCTCTTTATGGGTATATTTTTTCTTAGTCATCAAGAAAGCTCAAAATATTTGATAAGAGCAATTTTACTGCAGAATAGTAAATATCGACAGAATGAGATACCAGAAAGTTGGGCTTTTTTGGGGCTTCTTTTTCCCCTTTATCTTAAGACTTGAGCAAACACGGTGCTTGCAGATTTGATGGGGACTGTGATGAGGGACTACTGTAGTCTTTGTCACTGGTGACTGCACATCAGTTAGGGGCCTCTATTCTGCCCTTCTCTGCAGTCCTTATTGACTTTAGCGACTGCTGTGTGAACAGATAATGCTCAAAATACTCATCAATGTAAACGCCACATATAAATAAAATTCTGAATTGAACCATCATAAGCAACTCGAAGTAAAGACAACAGAGTCCTTAACACTGAGCCCTTAGAGGGAACAATGTGAATGAACAATGCCAGCTGTAACTTTGAATTCCCAGTTGTGTATTGGCTTGTACCCCAACTTTAACATTAATCAGAAGCCTTTCTGCATTTCATCTCCTCATTTAGAAAAAAACCTTTGCTGAAAGGTTATATAAAACTCATTATTTACCTGAGTGACCAGAAAGGCTCTCAAAGTGCCATTCCAAGCTCTCGGGTGAATGCTTATTTATAGTTTTTTAATAGGCATTCATTACCTGATGGATTGGAAAGACTCTTTTTGAACCAGTTCCCGTCTATTGGTTAAATACAGATTGATAACTTTTTTTTAAAAAGCTCATTATTAACCAGATAAGCTCATCACCTTTGCATTTCTAAAGTGGTGATTAGTTTTAGCTTCCAAGGGTTTATTCAAGATTTTCACTAGTGCAGCTTAAATTTTGCCCGGTGGCCCATACTCTGGAAATGAATTACAGTAATGCAACGCTTGCAAAACACTGCCCGCAGAAGCAACACGAGCCCATTTGCACAGACGTACATCAAGCCTACGTTGCTGCTCATATATTGGCTATTCCAAGCACAGGGCACAGAGAAGGCTAAAGGGTGCAGCGCATTTTAAAATGCCTGTGAGCTTGTTGGAAACACACTGTTAGGCATATTTTGATGCCTAAAAAGACATAACAAGTCCTATTCACACCTCTGTGCAATTTGCACAGTCTTTGAGCTTCGCTGATTTTGCTTGGTATATCATTCTGCTTTTGAGGATTTGCTTCTACCTTAAATTACTGCGGAAACTGGAAATACTTGCATGTTTTACAGGTGAGGTTTGGCAGTGTGGGCTCAGAAGCCCCAGGCAAAGCACCTCTGTGGGGACAGCAGGTGACCCTGCGCAGTGGGTCACCACGTTCCATCCCGTCTCAGCCACTGCTCCCTCGTTAGTGCTATAGGCGATGCTTCCTTGGCGAGGCTCCAGCAAGCAGCTCCAGCTCCTCACCCACCTCTGCAGCTGTTACCACATCTGTAGGATTTCAGAATGACAAGTCCTGGCTAAAGAGGTGTAAAACAACATGGCCATACGTGTTCATGTCTTGTGATCCTTGAGGGCTCTTCCAGTTTGTGACTTAAACCTTAAGAGCATCATTTTAAACAGCATCAGTTGGAGCTAAAATCCAACAGGAAGATGCAATGGAACAAGAAAAAAAAGGATGCTAAACTTGCAGTTTTCCTGGGAAATGGACAGGTTGTTTGAATTCTCTGGGGCTTTCACATAATTCCTAACAAAATCGAAAATGTGGAGCCTTGTTTTTCCTGTTTTAGTTATTGCTAATTTGTAGGGCATAAGAATATCTGAAGTTTTGGCTTTTTTCCTGTTCACTTCCCATTTTTTCTTACATCATTTAATTTCTAACTTGGAAGCTTCCATCCTGTCCACGCTTTTTCTCCTCCATAGGGTAAATGCATGTGGGGGCAGGAGCAGCGGTGAAAGCTCAAAGGAGAGAGCAACTCATTCTCATCTCTTTCGGTAGAGCAAGTTTTCAACCACCTGAAGACATCTACCCTTCTGTGTTACTTCCTGGTAGTTCCAGAGAGATCGTTTACCTTCAGTTTCATCTGATTATGCATAGATTCTTTCCAGAAAAAAAAAATTCAAGTTTTTTATATAAAATTAATTACTAGCAGGGAAAAAGCCTTTTTTGGTTAGATCAGAAAATTGTCAATAAATACCCAAAGCCTTAAAGCCTTTTGAGTTTAACAGAGAGAAAGGAAATTACAGAGGTCATAGCGGTGGTGTTCTTTGACATCACCTTTGCTACTGTGAAACTTTAGTGGAGGTGTCTATCTTTAACCATTTACCTTTCAAGAAACCAGTTTTGCACTTGGTGAAGAAATTCTTAAAATTCTGTTTCAAATGACATCAGCAAAATTAATTATACTCTTTGCCTCCCTCTGCTGGCTGTGCAGACAGAGCCAATGGGCTCGGTGCCGTACGACCCTCTCATTCTAAGCTGGTACGTTGATTATAGCAGCCTTCATCTCAAGGTTGGGTAAAAACAGGTGGGAAAACAGCTATACAGGGACCGAACTACGGAAGCAGAGGAAATTTTGAGAGAAACAAGAAGTCTTTCTTTTTTAAGTCTTTAAATTATTAGAAGTGTGTTTGTTATTAAAGGAGGTGCCTTTAACCTCTCCTGAACTCATATTCTGGACTGGTTTAGGTGAGGACAGGAGAGCCGTACGCAATTTCTTTGAAGAAAGGCCAAGTGCTGAGGTATAGCAACAATACTTTGGCAGGAAAATGGCAAATCAAATCCAACTGTCCAAGAGGGCTGGTTATGAGCAGAGCTGAACAAATCTTTGTGTGTACACACATCATTCAGGTGCTTTGCATTACACAGAGAGCTCTCCACTTCATCGGTTTTTCAGATGTTCTGCTCTGTGCTGGTGTCACTCTGTATTGATGTATATTTTTCACATACATATCACAGCCAGCGCAGTCCTTTGTCCCGCTCCCAGCGCTTCTGCAGCTCTCCAGGGACCTTGCCTAAATCACTTTCAAGTGTCCACTCTCTTGTGAGAATGTGAGAGTCCTCTCTGCTTCATTAGCGGGCTCAGCAAGCAACCCCACACACCAGCCTGTGCACAGGGCTGTGCCTTGTCAGTGGGAGAGCGGGTCCCCGCACTCGCCTGGCACCAGCCCTTTCTGAGCTGAGGCTGCAGGAGATGCCACACTGCCCCTGGAGCGTCCCTACGGCAAAGCTTGGGGACAGAGAAGACAGTGCCCCCATTCAGGGAACTATTTCAGGTGCTCTCAGGCAGCCAGGAGCCAGGCCAGCGCTAACATTCTTTAAAGCTGAAGTTCAGCTGTTATTTTGGATATTTTCCCCAGCACTTTCTCCTCTTGGTCAATCACGATTCCTAGTGATTACAGCTGGGAACTTAGACCTGCTGTACCAGTCCCCCACAAATTTAAATGTTGAAGTTTATATCCTAGAGCAACAGTTGTCTCCTGATCTTCTGGATTGTGCTGGTACTGAGAGCGACTGCACCTTTCCCTCTGGCTCTTCTGGAGGATGTCTGAGCCCCTGTTGTGTGCAACGGGAGACAATCGCAGGAGTAGGTCTCCTCTGGGGTTACAAAAGCTGTGTCTTTATTCTGGAAGCAGAATTTGCTCGATTCCACTAGGTGGGTCTATTGAGAACACTCCTCGCGATTTAATGTCAAAAACATCTTTGGCTTTTGGGAGAGAAAAAAAAAAAAGGAACCTTTCTTTTTTACCACTTTACTCAGCTTCTTATGTTCTATAGAAATACAAAGGTGACCACTTTTGTCCACAGCAAGCTCCAAAGCCATGTACCAGTCTGTCAGTCTCGGTAATACCTTGAAGGACTTTTTGTTTCATTCCAGTTTCGCCTTCGTTTTGCAAAGGAAAAGGCTCAGCACTGCTAGCGCCGCGAGAAGGACATTTGCCTCCACATGGCCCCGCTTTGGATGCTGCTTCCAGTGCGCATCTTCCTGCTGTCCATCTTGTACTTTCTTTTGGATCCTCTCTTGGTGGCTGTGTTTTGATGAATTGTTGCAAAGACTTTGTTACAAAAAGTGGCCAACGTAGACTCCTGGCCTTAGCGTAAGATTTTAGTTGACCCACACAGCTTGTTTGTGATGTCAGGCTCAATGATAGCTGACTGCTATATCAAGGATGTAGATTACCTCCTAAAAACCCCCATTCTGGTTTTTACAAATTCTTATTGCCTCTCCCACCGAATCCCTGTGATGATGGTATATCCAGTTTTTGCTGATCAAAGCTATTCCGAGATAATTATTTTGGCCATGGCCTCTGGGAAACGGACAGCTTGTTCTCAAATGGGTTTTTACTCTGGTTTGGTTTGAGAGATGGGAACCTCAGAATCCTTTTCTGAAGAAGCTTTCTTTCACAACCGGCACGAGCGAGAAATCCTCCACCCACCTTGCCAATCTGCTGGGGTTCCGCCCAGGAGACCCCCGTGCTTGCAACAGGGGTTTGGGAAGGGGTTTTGCTTTTTCCTGTGAAAATGTTTTATATCTTCTCGAACCGTGCTTCAGTGAGTTCCTTGCTGGATGAGTTGTGTTTTCCCTGGCTCTGACTGCCACGTAGATGGCACCACCTGTTCCAGAGTTTGCTCAGTCAGTCCCCGTAAGTTTTCTGAAATTTCTTATTTTAAGTCCCTGCTATTAGATGATTCCTTTTATGTGCTTTTCCTTATCAATATTAAAGACCTGATGTTCTGCTCTTCCTCGGAGAGGAGACTCCCTCCTAAAGGCATTAAGCTTTCAATGGGCTTCTGCAGCCTTTGTTAAAAGAATGCCCAGTTGCTTATCACCCCTCTTTAGGAAATGCTGATCACACTTTTTAAGAACAAAGGCAGGATTATTCCTCAGTCCTTCCCTATAAAGCAAACAACTTATAAATATTTAAATATAAAAAGCCAACGTTTCTCCCCCACCCATTGTGTAAATTACTGTACCACCACTCGTCTTTTGCTACTTTCCTGTGTAAAGCCTCACAAAACACTCCTCCTAGCCGGGCTTTGAGCTGGGCTCATCAGACTTGTGAGATCTGGGATTTTCTTCCCTCTTTTTTACCTCTGTCTGAAACGAGACCTTCCGAAGGGCATTCCAGAAAGCAGATATCACCGGGAAAAGCAGTGTTTCCCGCCCAAAAAACTCAACTCTCATTTCTTCTCATCCTACTTTTAGAGGTTTGCAAGTCTGCAGCTGGTATTTTCCAGACCCCGAGAAGGTGCCCACTGTGCTTTAAGTGCAAGAACCTTGCAGAGTAAGGCAAACAACACACATCTCTCCTGCTCCTTCCCTCTCTCTTCCGTAGTGGTTTTAAAGCAGAGATGTATTCCTGCCTACACGGAGGAGGTGCAGAAGGGAATGAAACCAACCAAAGAAGCTGGAGAAGCAGCTGGGGACAGCTGAGAGGACATGAAGGGTTTGAGGAGAAAAGACCTTCTTGTGGATGTAAGAGGAGGAGAAAGGAAGAGCACTGAAAAGGTGGGGTGGAACAGGAAGGAATACTGGAGGGAACTACAAAAATGCTGATGGTGTCTGGGAATGTCATGAATTCTGAGAGATGCTGGAGCAAAGTAAGTCTCCCGGGGCTTGCGTCCGAGATCTTCTGAATCCCACCTCACCGACATACATTGCTGAGGTGCTGGAGCCTGTCATAGAGCCAAAAAAATCTGGCGGTCTCTTGTCTGTAGGATGGACTCAGTTCACGGATCTGGATTATCTCCTTTTGGTCTGTTTTGGGAAGGCTTGGCCATCCCAGCCCAAATAATCATGTCTATGAGACCCTGGGGACATGAGTCTTGAAATATCTTGTTAGCAGCCCCGGCCCCTGACAGTGCCACTGCCTGCCTGCGGTAGCCTGAGGTTACAGATCTTCAGGAGTCTTTGGCTGACGTTTTCTTCCTGTAGAGTTGAGATGCATGGTCATCTGAACCATAAAAAACAAACGGACTGGATGTTCCCCAGTGGTGGCCCAGAACCATAGCTCTGCCCACAGCTCAGCGAGGGGTTCGTACCACATCTCTGCTCCCTGGGAGACGGTTCTTAATCTCTGTCCACTTGAGAGATCCTGGAGAGCAACTCCTGTTCCTTCCAGAACAGAAAAGGGATCAGAAATAACTGAATTTTTTGCCAGGATCCGAGCCAAAGCCCTCATGCTCACCATCCTTTTTCACTCCATTCGTTGTCATTAAGTGAGCGTCCCGCACTTGCGCCAGAGGAGCAGGAAATTCCAGCGAGATGTCCGCAGCTCCTCTGCTGTCAGTCCCTGTTCCACCTATCTCTAGTCAATATTCTTATCTTTGTCTCAGGAAAAAGAGCCATGGGGTTTTCCTGCGCTCCCGTTCCTCTGTAACTCTTTGTGTGGTGCGGTAAGATCTCCTGTCCGCCGGTGACTCCAGGTGCTCAGTTTGGCCCCTGCCTCTGCAAGGCCATGGCCTCCCACGTGGCTTGTCTCCTGAAGCTCCAGGTCACGGTAATCACAAGGTGGAATCTGATATTTAAAGAAAAAGGTATAGCTCATTCTTTTATGAGACTGCTAATAACGTTCAGCCTTGACAGGGTTAAAAGGCAACATCCATTTCCCCATTATCTTGTTTAAAAAGTGCCTTTTTTAAAGTCCATATGGCGACTTCCTTTCGACCTGCTTTCCCATCCTCGTCTCTTTGTCAGGGCTGTCACTTATAAAGAATCACTTGACTTACAATAACAAGTTCAAAAGAAGACAGAATATAATCAGTTGATCCACTAAGAATTGAAATAAAGAACACCCCCACTGCTCCAGTTATCATTCCCATAGAGATAGTGATATTATTGATGTGATTGCTATGCTAATTTCTATAGAAAAAACTTGTATTTTGGAATTTGTTCAAAGAGAATTTCAGACACATCAAATTGGAAAATGCAGAGTGAATTCCTAAACTTTTTCGTATAGGCATGGGAATCTTTTTTTTTTTTTTTTCCTTTTAACATTGAAAAGCTCTGACCAACTATTTATAAACGTCACTTAAAAAATCAATGGGAAAAATCTCGCTAATTTTTCAGTTATCATGGAAAGTTAATTTACTGCAGTTCCAGAGGAAAAAAAAAAAAAAAAAAAAAAAAAAAAAAAAAAAGTCCTGCGGTCCCTTAGGGTTATTAATAACGTGTCCCCCCCCCAACCTGCACAACTGGGACTGGACCGGGGAATCCAGGGACAGAGGCTGGGGATTATAAAAGATGGGTACATTTAAGTCCAGTGTTTAGGAAGAGCTAATTAATCCATACCCCTTCCTCTGCAATTCCATAGTCCCTCCGGGAATCGCCACAAACATAAACTTTTTTTTTTTCCCTTGGACTCCTATTTTAAGCAGAAGGTTTCAGCTTGTGATGTTATGCTTTTTATGTAGTAAACTGATTTAAAATGTATGCCAGTCATCTTCAGGGAACTCATTTCAGTCAAGATGAAACTAGTCTTACCTGAATCAATGTTTTAAGTGTCCCTGTGGCTCGGCATTTTGAATAATCAATCTGTCTCCATCGCTTCTTAATCATGCGCATCACAGCCTTTTTTATTTGTCAACCCTTTCGGATCCTGGCTTTTTGTTATTAACATGCCCCTAATGTCACATGCGAGCCTTTTCTTTAAAACAAGCTGCTCATTGGTGTATTTTGATACTTTTTATTATTACTAAATCTTTTTTCCCATAATTACACCACAATCATTATATAATCCCATAACAAAGAGTCTATTGAGGCACCATGCTTTTGTCAACTATGGGACACAGAATCCATAATTGCATTATTCAGCCTCCCCCCCCCCCCCCCTTTGCTTTGTAGAAACACAACCTATTTCACCAGTCACATTTGCACCTTGTTTGCTCGGTTATATATTATTTACTAAATCGTTGCCCTGCGGATAAACCTTGTAAAGTTGCTTTAAAAAAGTTATTTGTTTGATAATTAAGTCCTGAAAACCCATCGTTTAATGATTATTCCGAACCCATAAGGCAGAGAACCTCCATGACGTTTTTCTCTAAGTTTAATTACCGTATGCTAATTTCCTTGCCTACTACGTGATTAATTAAAATCATATTTTCATAATCATTTGGCACTAGTATTGTTTTAGAATTATCATGATCCCCTAAATAGTGTATGTAAATAAAGTCGGCTCTAATGGAAAGAATCAGAATGCAACGCTGAGGACCTTTATGTGTTTGTGTGCATGCGATTGGCAACATAACTGGCTTATTTACATTAAATACGCCACAAGGTTACAGTGCAGATCAACGTCACTTTATCGCTGATTACTTCTCTTAAACGCCGGAGCGGTGACTGATGCTCCGCTCCCCCGCTCCAACCACGCTTTTCCCCGGGAGTTTTTGCCTCGCTTTTTCTTTTTATTTATTTTTTTTCTTTCCCGGAGCAGCAGACTTTGCCCACTTTGGGGAGCAGGTAAGGAGGGTGCCTGCTCGTGGCGGGGGGGGGGGGGTGGGGGTTGGGGGGGTCCCTGCGCGGGGCTGCGCGGGGGCTGCGCGGGGCGGGGGGGTGGAAGGAGAAGAAGCGGCGCGGGCTCCTCGGGGTGTTTACACGGGCTCAAGGTCACGACCAAAGCTGCGCCGTGTTAAATGGTTTCTTAGTTGCGAGACAGGGAGAGGGGGGAGAAAAAAAAATGGACGATGGCAGCCCATTCTTTGTAGATTATTCTATCAAGGGTTGAGCTTTTGGCTCATCAAAGCTAAATGCCGCAAGAGCCATCCAGTTGCTGCGAATTATGCCAAGACGACAATGGAGTTGCCTTTTTTTTTTTTTTTTTTAATGGTACAATGCATTTCACCTACCAGATGGGGGGAGCCCCGCGCCGGGAGACGGGGCTGGCTGGGGGTGTTGGGTGAGCGGGGCTCGGGGCAGGGGGGCGATCCGGGAAAGGCAGCGATTAAAAATCCGGCGCTCCGTGCTCGGGATGCGCTGGGAGCAGTTGGGAGGGCGGCCGGGAGCGCCGCACTTTTCCCCCTCCGCACGGGAAAATGATCAAGTCAATCATGTGGACATGCTTCATTATTCATTGAACACAATCTTTTACAACGCTCCGTTTACGTGCGGGAGTTTCTGCTACGCTTTGCTTTAAATTTTAAGGTAAGGAAGACAAAGGTAAAAGGAAAAAAAAAAAAAAAATAAAAAGGGTTTGTGTGTTGTTTTTTTTTTGAGGATCCGGGAGGCTCCCGTGAGCCATCAAAGAGGCTCCAAAGTCAGTCCGGAGTGTGGGGTGGGGGGTTTTTGCCTTTTTTTTTTATTATTATTATTTCTTTTTAATCATCGCAACGGGGCCTGCGTTCTCCACCGTGATTAAAAAAATACAGTATAATTAAATATCCATAGCAGTGACGTTTGCAAGCAGGGCTGTCAGGGGAAAAGCAGAAAATAATGAAAGGAGCGGAGAAGCCATTGAATGGCGCTATAGAACTTAGCCTGAAGAAAAACCCTACGTGGTTTTTTTTTTTTTTTCCTCCCCTTCTTTCTCTCTCGTTTCTTTTAAAACCGTTACTTCACAAAACAGAAGCTCGGGCGAGGCGAGGGGGCCAGCCGTGGCCACGCTGCCCGCACCCCCTCTTTCCCCTCAACTTCCCCAGAAAAGAACTTTTTCCTTTTTTTTGTATGTGTGTGTTTTAAAGGCAGCAAACTTTGCTGAAGTGACTTTAAAACACCCCCCCCCCCCACCCCCCCCGTTTTCTCCCTCCCGCCGATCGCGGTGTGATTTATAAACACACCCCAAGTCTGGGATTTTTTTTTATTATTATTATTTAATTTTTTAATCAAAGTTAGCTGCTGCATTCCATGTGTCAAACTTGTGAGATTCAAGTGCCTCCGAGACCTGCCATTTTGTGCTCTAATCGACCTCTTATGAATAGGAGCCGCGCGGAGCGCTGCGAGGAGCGCCTGGTGACATTCAAGGAGGCACTAAATGTCAGCGCAGGTCTCAGCCCTTCCTTGCCGGGGGCGGGGGGAGCGGGGCGGCACCTGCAGCCGCCGGGGCGATCGCAGCGAGTAACAGGTTAAAGGCAGGGAAACAACTCCGCCGGCGCCCCGGGAGGTGGGGATGGCGCGGAGCGGCCGCGGGGATGGGGGGGGCGGGAAAGGGGCTCTTGGGTGCCGCGAAGGAAAGAATCCGGGGTTTGATGCTCCCATCTGTTGCAGTTTGGGAAATTATTAATACTGGGGGGGGCGGAGGGGGGAGAGCGAACTTTAACGCAAAATTAAACGTTCAGGCTTGTGAACTTTAACGCAAAATTAAAAAGGTGGGTGAAGGTTTGGGCTTTTTTTACCCCCCCTCCCTTTTTCTTCTTTTCCCTGGAGGGTCCTGCGAAAAGTTAAGTTGTCGTGGGTCCCGCCTGCGCGGGTGCCGGCGACCCGCGCTGGGGAGGGCTTTGTGTCGTCTTTCGTGTGTGAGCGTAGGGGTGCGGGGCTGCCGCGGGGGTGCGGGCAGGGTGTGGGGGTGCGCCCTCGGCTCCCCGCGTTTGCGCTCGGGGCGCTGCGCGGGCTTTGCGCAGGGCTTGCGCGGGCGCTGCGCGTCCCCCCGTCCCCATCCCCGTGCAGTTTAGGGTGACTCCAACAGGGGCCGTGTTTGCTGAGCGGATCGGCCCGGCCGTGCAGCGGCGAAGCCGCCCGCTCCGCTGGAAAAAAGACTATTTTAAGTGTCATAATTAAGTTTAGAAGCCTTGTTTGGGCGCATTCACTGCTCGAAATGAAAGGGACCGGCTGCTTTTAGACCCTTTCTGAGGGGCTGGCGAGGAGCCGCTGCACGTTCGCTTGGAGAAGAATGTTTTCTTTTCCAGTTTAATATTAGAAACTGTATTTTTACTTGTTTAAACCGGATTTGATTATTCCTGTGGAGGGTTTTTTTCTCCCCCCCCAATCTTTGTTCATTGTTCATTGAAGGCTGCTTAAATGTACGGAGCGAGGGGGGAGGCCCCCGTGCTGGTTTGATGTTGAAATAGTAAACCTGAATGAGGAGGGTGGCTGGAAAAGTGGACATTGCAGCTTTAATTAACTTCAAGATGCTTCAGCGAGGACCAGAACGTAGTAGTGACGTTGCCTCATAAATCTGCCCAGTACAGTGCATTGCATTGAACTATTACAGTATCACCATCGTATTGAATATTCACTGCCTATCCGGGAGCAGATTTGCATAATTGGATCTTTCTTTTTTTTTTTTTTTTTTTTTTTTTTAAATGAACCTTGTTTGCAAAAAAAAAAAAAAATACTCAAAAATCCAAACAAAACCAAAAATCCAAAAGCCCAAGTGAAAACCGCGGCGATCTGCATGATTGTAAAGGGTTCAAACATATCCGAAAAGTAAGTGACCTGCATAAGTACATCAATAGGTTAAGTGCAAATAAGATGAGAAGTGCTTCTGAAAGCTGTACATTCCCTATGTGGTCTCTTGGGTTATTTCTCAATAGCGGGATTTTTCTGTAGCCTCAGGGATTTTAGGTTTTCTGTCTGCTTTCATAACTTTTTCCCTCGCAGTTCTTATGGAGGGTGAGGCTTTGTACCGTGCCTGGCTACCTGTAGGGATATTTTTAAAGGGAATAGATTAAGAGTTTGTAATTCGTGCTGTCTGAGTTGTGTAATTGCAGCTGCTGTGGAGGGGAAATGCATGTTGCTGTTGTGTTTCTGATCCCCGACCGGATCATCGCTGAGTAGTTGGGAATATTCAGATTGTGTGTTTGTGGATGCGTAAAAATCGACTGAGTTAACTAAGCTGTTACTTCTTAAATCCTGGAGGCAACTGGGTTTTTTTTTAACGTGTCCCCCCCTCCCCTTTTCACTGAGGATGGAGGTGGTTGAAGTAATTAAAAATGCCAGGAATTTTTAGCGCTGGTGTGTGAATTCTGGGCGAACCCCATGTCCTGGCGATGGAGCGGGCGCCTCGCGGAGCTGCGGTTGGGCATTGGGCACGTTGGGAAGTGGTTTGCAGACCCAGCCGCCCGGTGCCTCGGATGCTGCGAGGAGAAAGTTGTGGAGCGAAGGCGGCGGGAAGCGGAGCAGAGGTCGGTGGGGCGAGCGAGGAGGAGTGTGCCCCGGCTCTCCCCCCGCTCCCAAGGCTGCTTTAGTTATGATGTCATTGTGATAGTGGAGAGCAAATGTCTCCTGATTCTGCCATTAAACGCCTGGCTGATTTGCCTGATAATGATAGCATTGACGTCCTGCGCCTTGACAAACGCAAGCCCTGTGAGCCCTAGGAATTAACTTTTTTCCTATAGATGAGCGCTGCCTGGCTTTCTGACCCACGGATGTCGCAGCATCGCTTTGACAGATGACTTGGAGCCTCCCCGGTTCTGCCACGAAGCCCCTTCCCAAAACGCGGCGTGTGCGGGGCCGACGCGGACCCCCATGCGCTTCGGGCCTGAGCTGCAGAGCTGCTCAGCGTGCATCGCTCCCACCGACTTCACGTGGAGTTGTGGGTGCTCAGCAGCTCTGAAAAGCAGGCCCTGTGTTCAGTCAGCAGCTCGTGCAATTTTTTGGCTTGTTTGTTTGGGTTTTTTTTTGTTATTTTTTTAAGTTCGCAGCTAAAGAGGCCTCTGATTTCCAGTCATAATAAAACCACTTGTAAATAGCCGGAGATCTTTGCTCTCCTCTGTTCTGTTTTTCCCTTTCTGCTGTCCTGATTTTTAATTTCATTTTTAATTCATCTCCTAGTGGATGTGCTGTTAATTTTTAGGAGAAAAGAACCACAAATGAGTTGCTTGAAGTTTTCAGCGTGTTGTAGAAAGTAAACGTCTTCAGTTTGGTAACAAGTGCGTAGAGAAGCGATGGCTGTATCAGAACATGCTCTGGGAGAGTCGGGTACAGTTGCTAAACCCTGCGACTGGGGGCACTTCCTCCTATCTGCTCTGTCTTCAGATTTTGCTTGTGACTTTGAATTTCTATCGCTGCAGGTAAATGAGATTTCATGTGATTTTTTTGAAAGTACCAGTGGCTTAAACTTTTTTTTCATTTGCTGTTTTGAACGATGACAATTAACGATTGCAGATGGAGGAAAGGTTTGTCTCCCGATTATATTGGCAGGGAATGTATCTGAAATATTTGCGTGCTAAAGCTGTGTTCTGCAAATGAGTTCCTGGAGATAGAAGTTACTGTGATGGAAATACTGTATTAAACCACTTTTAATAAATTGACTGACTTTATCAATTGTAAAGAAGGAAAGAAAAGGAATTGTTCTCCGGGCTTTTGACTTCTGAACATATTTGAGCTCTAATACTCAGTAAGTTGTCTGGCACTGTCTTCACTAGACTTTTATATAATGAAGAGGCTGATTGTCATATTTTTGTCCATGCTGGAGGCCAATAACCCAACCCATTCATTATCAGAGGAGAAGTAGCCTGGAAGTTGCAATATCAGGACCACTGTTCTTGCAGCCATGAAGCCAGCGCTGAGATCAGGAATTGTGATCTGCAGTTCAAAAAGCTGACACATTAGGTTGTTGACCCACCATGGCAGCTTTAGGTGACCAAAGAGATTTGCATTAGCACAGACTTAGAAAATCCTTGAGTCCATTAAAATGGGCTGTGCTTATTCCCTGGGAAGCACAAGTTTCATCAAGTGTCGGAAAATCAGTAGAAGTCATTTTTCCAAATGTTGATTTTTGCTTAAAGTTGGTTTTGGATTGCACAGGTGTTTAGAGTGCCTTGCCTGAAAAAAAAAAAAAAAAAAAAAGGAAGAGAAAAGCATGTGGATTTATATGAATTTAATAAAAAATAGAAAAAGCTGTAAATAGATTTATTTTTCTGGTTTGAATGAGGACAATTAAAGGTTTTTAGTATCTTCTGATTTGGTATGTTTTAATAGCATTTTAAAGTAAAATTTAAATTTTAATTTCTGAATTTCTGTCATATACCTGAGTAGATGTATATCAGCTCTTCAAAATGCTAAAAGCAGTACGATCTTGAAAAGCTATTTTCCTGTCCTCTCATTCACACCTTGTACTTTTTGCCTTATTCTTTACTCCATCTTTTTTGAAGCATTTTTGTTTCTCTGTTTCAGAGGTGCAAGCAATTTGGGTACAGAGAAGAACATAGATTTAAAAAAAATAGAATACATATTCTCTCTTTTGTAGAAACACGAATAAACTTATTTCTGGCAACTGTAGATGGAACCTCATATTTCTGCAGTGAAGCCACTCTGGGCATGGGTGTTCGCAGAAGGGGGAAAAAAGAGTGAGGTACTGGAAGAAAATATGTAAAAGTAAAATAATTCTGAGATGCTTAATTGGTTGCTCTTAGAATTATCGTGTGGGCATGCGGTTCCAGCTTCCAGTTGTGTGGTGGAATACAGAGTATGAACTTTTTCTGACCGAATCACTTCTCAGACTTGGCCTTGGATACAAACAAGTGAAAATTGTAATGGGCTGATGGGTGTTTGTGGCTTAACGTGAAATAACTGAGTGGGGTCTGTGGGAATGTGGGTGGATCGCAGTAGCTGCTGTGACATTTTCACTCCTGTTGGCAGGTTAAGCAGCGAAGCCAAGTACAGAGCAAGAGTTGAAGCATCTTCTCAGAGGTAGCAGAGATCCAGATCAGGAAGGAGCCACGGGAATAGGGTAGTAAGGGAGGTTTGGGCTGCCTCTGCCCAACTGCACCAACGCTTTGACTAAACATTTCCAGAGGCAAGATTCTGCCTGTATTCTGAATTTGGCACCTTTCCCTTACATTTAAATTTGTTCTAATTTTCAGGTGCATCTTACTAGATAACCAGATGCATCAAAAAAGCCAAAGAATTATAGAGGAGTAATTATAATTAGCCTGGTTGTCTGTGTTTTATAAAAATCGGAAGAGGCGGCCTTGAAAGTATTTTGATGTCACTGTTTTTTAGAGGCCTTAATCTAGATTTTCCAATTGAGATTGTTTTTAAAAGAAATGGGTTCATCAGGTCAAGTTGAACTATATTAAAGACAAACAATTCTGTTATAATCTGACTGTCTCTTAAACACAGATGAAGAAGACAGAACTGAAATAGCCACAGCAGCCTTGGTGTCTGATCTGTGTTCCGTGTGCGTTGCGGTATCTGAGGCTCCTGTAACCAAAAGTGAAATTGGGGAATTCCTTCCTGTGTGTTGTGTTGGGAGGTGAGCGGTGCCGCCTGTTGTGGTGGGACATGAGCAGAGTTCTGCAGGTGGCAGTGCCTGGCAATAACAGCGATGGTTTTGGAAGTGCTCCCACCACGTGGGGCAAAGCCGTCTTCAACCCAGCCGCGTGCGTTTGGTCCCTGGGTGTTGAACCGCCCAGGTGGAGGCGTCTCGGGCTTCCAGAAGGAGCAAGCGCTTGCCAGGAGGATGGAGGGCAGTGAAGATCAGGCAGGGCTTATCCCAGGTGGGCCTCCCACGGTGCCAGGGAAAGGCTGCTTGGGCAGAACGTGGCCCTGTCTCAACTTTGTAAACAGGAGAAGCCTGTGGGAGAAGGAGGTTGTGAGCTGAGTTTCACCCCGTGGGCTGCGTAGGGGCAAGGGGGGTTGGCTGCGAGGCTGCCCATGGCCCCTGCTCTGCCTCGGGGCAGCCAGGGATGTCCTACGGAGCCTTCCTTGACTTCAACCCCAAGTGGGGCAGGAGATCGCGGTGCACAGGGGTAAATGTGCTGCTTCCTTCTATAAAAGCTCGTTTCAGCTTTAACGTGAATTTCATTATAGTTTCTTTTATGTTGTTTTTTGTAACTGTGATCAAAGCTGTTACATCTTTTCCTCCTTTTTTCGTGCCGTTGGGATATTCTGCTGTGGTCTCTGTGGTTCTTTGTGAGGAGGACAGGAGCGCTGTTGAGCTCATCCCTGCTATGAAGGAGTTGCTGTCAAGGACCACAGCTGTGTGGATCTCTTCCTCGGGGCTTCTGGCCCCGGCTGGTCTGTGAATTAGCCCTGCTAACCCACATGGTAGCCTTGTGCCGGGTTGCTAGGCTGGCCTTACATTTATTTTTCTAAATGATAGCACGTTGGATGAATGTTTTACTTCACTCTCCTGAGTTGGGTCCATAGATTTGTGCGGATATTGGTACCATCGCTGTTGTCATGGGAATATCAGTGGCAAATACAGATTGACTGAAATAGATCCCTTTAATCTAAAACTTAGGAAAGCACGGGTAAATAAGAAGTTCAAGCAGAATTACTTCATACAAAGGATAATAAACATATGGAATAAATTACCTGCAAGGAAAGCATGAATGAGTTTGAGGAAAGCCTGGGTTTGTTTCTTGAAGGAGCCTGTGAGAGCCAGGGTGGAGAAAGCAGGGAGGTGTAAAGTCAGGTTTCTGTTAACAAAGGCTGACATGGTGGGCTCGGTGTTCGTTTCCTAACGTCCCTGTCGATAGCTCTGTGTGAATGGGTTCCGTTTATGTTCCGTTATGTGTTTGTTAGCACTGGCTCTCTGGATCTACAGGTGTTTGTTCTTCAGGGGTCTGTAGAAATATTAAAGCAGTGGGCAGTGCAACATTTTAGTGAAGGTTTGAAAGTAAATAAGGGAGAAGTTTTGCCTTGTCTGGCATTAGTTTATAACTGACAGGAGATGCAGAAACTGCCTTCTACTCCAGTGGCCAAGAATTTCTGATAGGCGTTTGCCCCAGTTCTGCGATATCAGTGCTGGATGAGTTCTGAAAAACCCTGCATGTAGGCAAGCTCTCTTTTGTTTTGTTTTATTTTTTTGAATGTCAAAGTTTGACTCGATGTTGGAAAACAACACCACTTTTGAAACTGCTGCTACAGGTAGCTTCTCATGGAACCTTTGTTTTGTTGGAATATATTCTGCATTTTTGAGGAAAATTATTACTTTCCTCAGAGGAAAGCGCTCAGAGGAAAGGTTAGCAGAATTCTGGTCTGTTTTGATGTGATTTCTAGGACCCAGTTCTGCTCCTCTTATTTCAGTGGGGATAGGACTGAATCAGGAGGTAAAACTATCCTTCCATACCTGGTGAGTCCCCTGTGATTCCTGATTCCACTATCAATACATTGTGTAACCCCACTGTTTGTAAAATCAGGGCAAAGCCCCATGTTCTCTAAAAGAGATCCTGATTAAACTTTTTCTTGTTTCATTATTTCAAGAACAAAAAGAAATCCAGCCTTTTCAGTTTTAAAAATGCAAAGGTTATAGGCTACCCCAAATTGAAATGTATAATAAAATAACTACTTATTACCTTTTTAAGGGATCTCTTCTTCATTTTTTCATTGAGATTTTGCCATAGGAGTGTAAGTCCTCTTTGGGCTAATGAAATAATGAGCAGAAGATAACCCAGCATCTTCATTAGTACCACAGTACCAGCTAACGAAACTCCCTTGCTGTGACTACTCCCGTCGTTGGATTTTACCATAAAATTTCTTCTAAAATAGCTCAGATGTTTTAAGATATTCTTAATTGTTTTAAAGAACAAATGTTGAAGCGTGTTTCATTTACTGGAATACAAAGCTATATGCATGTGTATGTGCTAATGGAGATGCTATTAGGTAAATGAGCAGTAGGAAATCCACAACTACTTCTGGGCTATAATTTCACTATTGCTTGTTTTGGGAGTGTCTTTGGCATGTGAGGTGCTTTCCAAATATAGAAGTATAGTTTCTGGCCAGAGCTAGCTGGAATTTTCTTATTGCAGTTGAAAAACACCAGTTCATTAGTTTGCATCAACATGCTGCATCTTTGAAGGATTTCTCAGGTCCACAATTGAATTTCTGCTCAAAATAGAAGAGTTGCATCTCTGCACTTCATTATGGACTGGTGATTATGAAATGCACCTGGGTCACTGGAGAGCTGCATTCAGATCCTTCCTCGCATATCTGATTTGAATCAGGTTCTTCAAATCAAGCTTCTCACATCCCAGGTGAGTGCTCTAATCACCACACTTGGGCTCTTCCAGGGTGGGTCTAGTTAAGTTCCTGCTTCAGGTTATTCCATTTTAAATAATTGCTTAATTATTCTGTGGGTTGGAAGAGGGCTGACTCTTGGCTGGGGCACACGAGTGTGATGTGAGAGACTGTCCAGCTTCATTCTGTTATGGAGTCCTGTGCCTTGTGCTACGTGAGTGTGATGTGATGACAGCATTTGTGTTCTTAACGTCGTCTTGCTGGCACTTCCTTTTGAAAAGCTGCAAAAGCTACTGGGTAAGTCCTAGTGGAGGGCTAGTGGAAATTCTGAAACCTTCAAAGGATTTGTGATATGGGACATCGTTCCTTACTCAGCTTTATACCTTTCTCATCAAGTTCATAATCCAATGATTATAAAAGTAAGTTGGTGATGTGGCGCTCTTGGCAATCCAAAGAGTTTTCATCTCAAAATGGAGTTTCATTGCCCTTGTTTTGTTCAGCACATGATGTTTGAGTTGATTTCTACGTCCTCCTGAGCACTGGGTGCTGTAGGAGGTGCAGTGAGTGCAGGGTTGGGTCCTTAGGCTGTGTGTGCAGTGCGGAGCGTGTGGATGGCGCTCTGGTTGTATTGCGAGCTGGAGAGAAGTATGGCATAAATGACGACTGACGCCGTGGAGATGTGAGGAGTGCTGGGCTGTTTGCGCCTCTTACCTCGTGAGGAAACTCATGGGGGACCCATGGAACTGGCAGGTTGCTCTGTTGGGGTTTCTTAAAAAGGGG
This sequence comes from Neomorphus geoffroyi, assembly GCA_033558235.1. NCBI lineage: Eukaryota > Metazoa > Chordata > Aves > Cuculiformes > Neomorphidae > Neomorphus > Neomorphus geoffroyi. Next base: position 22,146,672 of record JAUMJM010000001.1, on the reverse strand, counting down.
AAAAAAAAAGAAAAAGTTGTAATTCGTAGAAGCGGGATCCGGGAAGGCAGGGAACCCTTCTTTCCTCAGAGACAGAAATCCTCATTCTGATAGCCTCTGCCTCCTCTTTCATTCTTAACTTCTCTGGCAGCACAACTCTGGCAGATCCCATGCTGTATCGGTTGGTTCCCCTTCTGGCTGCTCTGCAACAGTGATGGATGGGAGCCAAGGGAATAAATATAGCTCCGAGTTCCAGTAGTAACCCCCTGCCAGACTTGTACACAGAAACCTGGGAGGTCACAGCGGGGAGAGGGAATGGGTGATAGGGAGTTTGGGAGGGCTCGGCTCCGACTCCTCCAGCAGAGCGAGTGTTTCTGTGGGCCTGGAGGAGAGGGCAGGTGCTGCATCACCCTGCTGCTGCCTTCGTTTCCATGCAGAATGAGGGGGCCGGTAGATATATTTCAGAAGCGGTTACCATTGGCTGTGCAGTTTCCATCTGAGTTTATTAGATGTGAACATTTTTTATATGCAAAAATAACTTCACCATTTTGTTATTTCCTTTTACGTATTTCACTCTGGTTGGAAAAATGAAATCAATCTAGTCAGCTTTTCATCAGTTTCTCTTTGGCTGTCATGCAGTTGCACAATGCTGCAGTGCTTGGCTGGCAAAAATGTTTACAACGAAAATTGTTTTCAATGGGATTAAAAAAAGAATCATGGAAACATTTTTATTAGTCTTCAATTTTTGTGCAACTTTGATTTTTACAAATCCTAAACTACAGCAGTGGTGTTTCTCTAATTTGATTTTTAAAAATATACTGTGTTTTTCTATGTACTTGTAAGGTACAGACTAGACACTACCCCCTGTCTTAACCGTACAAGAAATGTTAGCCAGAATGTTTCTTGGGAGCACCTTCAAAATCCATGGAAATCCATGAGCATCTTGCAGGTGTCTTGAAAAGGTTTGAGCTCAGCCTCTTAACCTCTGTGTAAATACCTGCTGTAGTTGGGTTAAGCCATCGTAGTCATTTGAAAGTGGTCTGCGTTGATCTGTGATCTGGCCATGCTATGATATTTCCCCCTACAGCTGAGGGGGATTTGGGGATGTATCTGCAACACGTATATGCCCTCGCTGCCACTGGCACCCACAGGAATTTTACACATGGAGAGTGTATAAAATCAGATCCTTGGTAGGTTAATCGTAGTAAAATCCTGGGAGTAAAATATTGGCTGATGGTTTCATGCAAAGGAACCTCTTAAGTTCTCTTTAAAAAAGCGTTTGTGATGAGTGCTGAGCTAGTTTGGATTTTAGTATGTGTTGCTTTACAGTACCAGTGGCAAGAGCTGGGGGTGGCTCAAATTGGTGGCTTTTAACAGTGCTTTATGAATATTCAGCCTTGGGCAGTCCGGGCAGGTGTTGTGTCTCTCTGGGGGCTTCTGCCCTCAATAACTGAGGGGTCTTGGGATCCCAGACCTTCACTCCGTCACCTGTTTCCCACACCGCTGGGCTTTCTGCCTTCGTCAGTGTCACTCGGCTGCCACCACAAACCTGTTGTGTAGGGGAGAAATGGGGACCTTCAGGTATGTGTTGAAAATTGAAAGCCTGTCTCATAGAGAACCATGAATTTCACAGGGCCCATGACTGCAAATACTTCTACAGTGCTTTCATGCTCAGCATTCTCCACCGAGTTCACTAATTGAAGACCTTAATGAATGTTGTAATGACTGGGTCCGTAGCTGTCAATGATTCAGTATCTTGTTTTCAGGTGAGCTGGATGAGTCAAATTGAGGTTGCTTGTGCTTCAAGTCATCATCATATGAGCCAAAAAAAAATATACTGCTTTATAAATATGATATCCCAGCTTCTATCAAACAGCAACTGTTGATCGGCTACTTCAGACGTCACAGTTCGAACTCATTGATGTCACACTGTTAACCTTGTACTTACCGAGTACAACCTGTGCAGTGAATTCACACCCATCATTAACTTAGACATAACTTGTGTTGTGGGAAGAAAGAAGTTCTTGGGCAGGCTTTTTCTTTGACATTGGGAAAGATATTGTGATTTATAAGGTATAGTTTTAATAAAACCAGCTGGATTTGAAAACTGTTCCCACGTGTACAGTCCGTAATGCAACACAGTCTCTAGTTGAGATGAACACCCGAAGTAGGTTTGATGCCTCTGTAAAGTCTGGCCAGTCCATGTTATTCAACTGCACAACTTTTGTTCAGGTACCCTTTTCAGAAGATATCGATGTTTTTAATCAGACTGGGACTATTTTTCTGGGTGTGCTTTGCTTTGACGAGATTTTCTGTTGAGAGACTGGGCTTTTGAAGACGTGTTTCATATGTTTGAGTCAAATAAAATACTACCTATCAGAGTGAAAGAGCCTCTTTTTATGTTGCTCTGTTACAAATATAGATTTACAAATAAGTGCTCAGTTTTTATTGTTGGTTGTTGTTACGACAAGTCATATATCTTTTACTAATTGTACTTATATTCTTGCTTTAATAATATTTATTCTGGAGCAAATGTTATTTTAAAAAAAATTATGATTCAATTTTATTGTTTCTGATTTGTTAATGAAAATACCCTTGAATTTCTTCAACGTACCAGTAATCTCTGCATATTTCTGTCTGATGCTGGTGGTGGAGCTGAACAAAACAGAGCAAAGCAGAGATAAGTTAAAGGAGAGCACTGGCTTTCGGCACACCCCTAGCTGCATCTGTGTGTACCAGAGCAGGAGTCTGACTACAAAAACTGTTCTCAGGATCTCCCAGTGGGTTGCCACAAGGGTAGGGAAACGTGTCAGGAGAAGCAGGGCTGGCCGTTAAGCTAGGAGTACTGCACGTGGCGTTTCAAGCTGGGTTTGAAGGCAACTTTTTCTGCCTTCATGATCTCCTCTGATTTGAAATAGGAAATTGGTTAAAAAAAAAAAAAAACAACCCACGAGAGTGGGGGGGGAGGTAGAGCTTCTTGAACTTTTTCCATCCTCTGTTAGGATGTGTGTTTTGTACAGCTCTGGTCAGGAGGCACTGTCTGTGTAAGGTGGAAGTTGGCGTGGTTCGGCCGAATGTTCTGCGAGGCTTGGAAGCCGTTTGTGCCTTGTTCTGGGTCAGAGGTCTTTCTCGGCAACCGACTTGCAGAGTGTAGCAGTTACTCCCCTCGGTTACTTCCATTTAGTAGTTGCCCCTGTCAAGGTTGTTATTTAGTACTAGGATAGCTTTTGCATGTTGGGTAGTGATCATTTATTTCTGTAGAAGTAAGAGGCCTTAACAGCAGCGCGCAGTCAATATGCAAAACCCTACTAAGATAATTTGTATTTAAATGTGAACAACATTAATTCTAACCAATCTTCAGCCCTTGTTTAGTCCAGTCATTGCTGGACATCTGGGTGAAGAAGGCTCTTCTAACTTATTAGTTTATTATCAACGATATTGCCAACCCTTAAACCCTTCGATTAGGTAACCCAGGTACGGATTTTTCTATTAGGGCTTGCTGCTCTCCGGTGGAAGTCCATAATGGAACACCTATTGCCTGGCGTCCTGTCCCGCTGTAGGCAGGTGGACGCAGAGTTTGGCAGGGGCATAGGGAGAATGTAAGTAACAGTTACTGAAAAATACTTCAGTAATTTATAGAATGCTTGCTTGTCTGCCTAATAGCTGCATGATATGAAGGTACCTATAGGAGGAATAAGTCCGCTTATCTTTGAGAAGCTGGTATGATAAGAATAAGAAAACTTTAAAATGGTCCCATCTCTTTATTATGTTCAGTTCTTTCCTTTCTGTGGCTTACATGGTTAGACTTTCCGAGGGAGGCTGTATGTTAACTAAAGTTTCTGTAGCTTTTAGGGATTCCTTAGTGCTTGGAGGGGAGGATCGCGTGTTCCGTCAGCTGTGAGTAGCTTGTGGTTCTTTATCATTTGTTTCATGAGCCCTCTTTCAGACTTCGTAAACATGACGTTTGGAAGCACTTAAAGAATGTCAGTTGAAGCTGTTCAGAGCAAAACCTTACCGGTACAGTGTTATACTCTGCCCATACTGCTTCAGTTGATCTTGCACTGAGCATTTCTGTAGTAGCATTTCATCCTGAACTAGTGTAAAATCAGTGGTACCGAAACACGTGCTTAGTTGTTTAGCTAAAATTGGATGTAAACTGTTAAAGTGTCTACTTAGGTCTGTGCTGAGCCAGGCCCTCTGCAGCTGGGAAGAGCCAAAGCACTGGAAAACTGCTCACAGTCCTGTTGGTGTAGGAGTTGGGTGTTACAGTGTTCTGAAAACCTGCAATGAGCCACGTTACCTCTTTTTTTTTTTTTTCTTTTTCTTTTTTTTTTTTTCTTTTAATCTGTTGCTTCCATCAATAACCCATATGATTACAGTGGTCACATGCAGTTTTATAACTGTTTTTTAAATCGGCTGGCATAGTACTTTTAAAATTGTAGTTCAAAGGAGGACTGGCTTTTCATACTTTAAAGTAGCTGTGGTCTTCAGTTACATTTAGAAAAAGAGGTATGAAATGTAAACAAATACAGTGTTCATGTAAACATTAATTAAGCTCACGTCACAGAACCCTGCTCCTTTGTGAAGAACAGGAAAGCTGCTCTTGTGTTCTTGTTCTTTCCAAGACCTCTCTGGTGCCGTTCCTCCATCTCTTCCCCATAGCCAAAGCTCCTCAGATGCCTGAGCTGGTGGGGCCATTCCCATTGCCCGAGACCAGTCCTGGCTGTGAAGCGGATCCTGTGCAGGTCGCCTGGCTTGGGCCCTTCCCAGCTGCAGAAGAAGTGTGGAAGGCAAAGGGCTCGTAAGGACTTTCATACCACCACACACAGGTGATGGAGGCGGCAAATACCTGTAGCGAGGGGGCAGGACTCGGGCAGGAGCTTGAGTAGCAGTGCTCACTCCTGTGTTAGTGAGGCAGAATGTCGAGGATGCAGGGACTGGGCACTGTGGAAAGGCCAGCTTGGAGGCCCAAGTGAGGAAGGGGAAGGTGGAGAAGCAATGGGAGAACAGTCTTTTATTGTATCCCAGGAGAATGCCATCCTCTGCATCCAGATCAGAGTGGTCCACAGTGGCATAAAATAGCTCTTACGCTCTCACAGGTTGTTCTGAACTAATATTTGCTATTTTAATTTTCTTTGCAGACCTTGATATCAAAGTCATTGCACTTCCCCTTCTTGTTGGAACTCTAGTAAAATAAGAGATCTATACCAAATATTGAAGAACTAAGCCTAACAGAAGGAAAAATTAACATGCTAAATACCCTAAGTAGTGGTATAAACAAGGTGTGGTGTCATTCTGCCCACCAAAGGCTAAGAGCCCTCTCTTGTCCAAAACCAGATTATGTTCCTCATCTCTCTAATGGCACAATTAGCAAGTCTGTATTGGAAGCCAAGACCTTATTTGTGATGCTGCTTCTCCTTTGGGGCTGGTACCAAAGTGCAGGCACAGTATAAAACTTCAGAAAGAAGGCACATATCAGGTAGTTTTAGCCCAGGATTAGCAGTTAGGACTCCTGAGTGTCATCTGAACATTGATTATTTGTCAGATAATGCAATTACATTTAATGGAGGGCACCGCTCTGGAGTTCCGTGGTTTAACTAGCACGTTGGGTTTTATGCACTGTACTGCGTTCGCAGTCACAGTGGAAGCGTGAGTGACATTTGACACTCAGTTGCACTGAGACTTTTCCAAAGCAGCAGCGTGTCCCAACACTGACAAAACCCATAAAATGCTGTTCTGCGCTCCTTGCTACCAGTTTTGTTTACGCTCTCCCCGAGAGGCGGAGGCTGCAGAGGAGAGCGGCGTTGGAGGCTGGTGCCGCGCCTTGTGTGCCCGTCAGTGAGCTGATACACTTGCTGTTGACTGTGACATGTCACTTACATGAAACCAGGCAGTGCTGCTGCAGCTTGGGGCACAGTGTAGGTTAGGCAGCAAATTGCACTCTGTTTTAGTCTGACAGAGCCACCGAGAGAAGCTGGAGTCTGAGAGAGCCCCCAGATTTCAGAGATTCCCATTAAAAGAAAGGAAGAAAAGAAAGATGTGCCTAAGGTGGTTTGAAATAAAACAGAGATCCTGTCCCTACGTGAACCCAGTAACAACAGGGAGAACTAGACTGTCTCCTTATCGAAGTGCATAAGGAGTGATTGGGTAGAATTCTTGCCTGTTTTCCCTGTTGGCTTTATAGTTTAACAAGAAATCTTGGCTTCATTCAGTCACGGGGAATTTGACCATTGAGTTGACTGGAACCCAGATTTCATCTTCAGAAAGGAGCTGAAGAATTGTTGGCTTTGTTCCCCACCATGGGCCACGTGCTAATTCATGCTCCTCCTGAACGTAGCACCAGTCCTTCCTGTGATGTCCTAAGAAAGCTCTCCCTACTCAAGAAAGCCTAAGACTTAACATACTTTTTTTCTCCAGTGGCGCAATCTGGCACCTTCCTTTGTGCACCAGAAAAATGCCTCTGAGTTTCAGGTGGTCAGACAGGCCCTAGACACCCTCCCTGCTCTTCAGGCAGCCCTGCTGCCAGTCCTGCCTCGGTCATGCTGGGATTTGTGTCGAGTCCCTCAAGTGGTCACTTGCAGACAGAACGGTTCCTGACTTTTCATGGTGAGTCAGAGAAGCTGTGTTGACCAAATGCTCAGCAATAGCCAGAATGTAAATGCTCCATCACACAGAAATGCAAATTGGATGAAGTATCTGAACTGGGTTTATTCCTGACAAGGCAGTATTTAGCTCAGACTTGTTTTAGACTTTGAGTATCAAAGGGATGGCCTTGACTTCAGTGACACTGAAATCTCCTAAGCTGCATTTCTGTGTTCCATCCTGGAAGAGTCTTCTGAAATTGTCACTCTTTCTGCTACCAAGAGCTAAGGTTGTCCAAGAACGTCCGTCTTACACAGGGAATTTAAGCCATTTATCTAAACTTTTCATTCATTTAAACAAACAAACCAACCCAAACCCTGAGAAGGACAGTTAAGGCTGAGCTTCCAAAGCTGTCCCAAGAGTTTCAGTTGGAAATATGTGGTGGTTCCGGTTGGTGACTGGGTTGTGAATCTGAGCAATGGAAACTGGTTTGCTTTGGCTGTTAGTGACTGTACAACCAGAAGTAATGGAACTGAATAGAAAGCAAAAGGCAGAGATTAAAGTCCTAACGCACACCTTGGAAATCCATGCCGCGTCTCATCTGTAAGACTGAAAGAAATGTTTCACTTTTAACAGGAAATCAAACAGCACCGTTGAGTTAAAAAAAATTTCAAATCTACAGAATATCTTTGAGTATTTGTGAAAGTACTTAAAGAACTCTGGTAATTCTGTGTACAGTTTTGAATCCCTGAGGAGGTTGTCCAGCAGTGGCGAAGCATGTGGATGAGCACTGCTGCGATGCCCACAGATAATTCATATTTTCATAGGACTTGGTTGTCAGCATGGGAGTAGTCACAGTCTTGGCTGAGCAAAGTGGCTGCACCTGGCTGAGATGCTGCTGGGAGCTTTACTCTGTCAAAGATGCCTATGTCTGGGTGCTGCCTGCTCTATAAACCTTGCCCCTTTCTTGTGCCCTCAGGCTTAGTTGTGGTGAAGAGCTGAAAAATGTGAGATTGACACTGTTTGGCAGAAGCTGGATGTGTGTAAATGTGAAGAGCTCTGAAGGCTGCTCCTGTGTACGAGCTGCTTTGGTTGTTTGAGAGTGATTTTGAATCCGATTGCTGAATCATTGCCTCACACTTTGTAAGCTGTAGCTTGAATTCTCTGTGTTTTTCATAGCAGTGTAGCTTTACATTTTTATTTTTAACCTCTGCCTGCGTTCGTCTGGTAGCTACCACAGTGAAAGGTAAATTGAATGCTGAGTCCGTGTAAGAAAGTTACCTTTTGTGAGAAGATGCTAGAATCTGATTTGTTGTCAGTGCAACCTGGTGGAGCTCCACGCACATCATACAGCTGGAAACACGCTCTCAGGCAGCCAGTGCCGTACGCTGAAACAGGAGCGTGTGAAGGCCCTGTGAGGGCTGAACCTTCTGTAATTCAACACATCATTTGGTTTCAAAATAGTTAAGTGAATTGTATTAAATAATTGCAAACATCACAAATGGTCATCGAAAACAAACCGGAATTGCAACTTGGGAAGAAAATATAGAAATCAAGGAAGAGTGGAATAAAACCACCCAAACAAATTGGTAAACAGTGTCAGTACATTTAAGGTTGGAAAACAAAATTTTTGTGGTTCTTTCAGCTACTGTGTAAAATTTCAGAGCAGTGTAGTTTGAAAATAGTTAATTTTTTTATTGCCTCCATCCTTTTGGATACCTGTTTTCTGAAACTCGAGAACCGCGTGCGATATGACATTTGCAGCGCAAAAGGCTTTTCATTCCATCCAGTGCCTAGAAGTTTGTTGTGTGATCAGCTTTATAAATAGGCTTATTGTTTAGAAAGTGTTGAAAATTAAGTCTCCTTTAGCCATTTCTTTCTGTTTTTAAAGACACATATTTCAACCCCAAACAAACCATTTCCAAAGGGGTCTTATTTTTCTTCTATTTCTCCACAAATGTACAGTATGTTCTAGGAATTTGGACTCAGGCAACGGGGGGGGAGGCTTTCATTCGAAAGCACACTGGCAAAGCGTGCATTTTTTGTTAAGAAACAGTGAATGATATAATAATCGTGAAGGACATCTACAGTGTAATGACAGTTATGTGTTTTTCAAAGGAAAATGCAAACAATAGGTAGAAGAAAGTAAAATCAATAAAGGGACATTGTATGAATATATCTGGTCCATTAGTTACAGGGAAATCTATTCTGTTCAATCTGAAATCACATTCAGCTTATGAGGGGGATAAATAAAAACGTTAGGTCCCAGTTATGTAGTCCTTTCTCCTTTTGAGCTTAATGGCAACTTTGGATGAAATGGGACATCAGGATTAAAGCCCAAATTAATCACTGTGCAGCATGATTTTCATCACCCTTGCTCCTGGATAGGTTATTTCCACTGAGTAAAATCATTGAAGACTGTTTTCATTGTGTGCGCAGCTACAGCTCTTCTGTTCTAGGGGAAAAAAACAGCCATGAGTAGAGTATCCTTCAGTTGGGAAATGGGAGTGTCTGTGCACTGGGTAAGTGTTGTACCTAAAAAAGGGTGCTGGAAGTTTGCCATCCGTTCTTTCTTCCCTCCTCTTGTTAGAAATGTTGTGTGGTTTGGCCAGAAAGGTCTTGGAAGGGTCTATGGTTCCTCTAAAGCCTAAAATTTACAAGGGACAAACGATTTCCTCACTGGAATTTCTGATCCCTGTGTGCCAATTGTTGGCTGATTAAGGTCAATGATAGCACTTATTCAGTACTTTTATTGACTTGGATCATGTGATAGAAGTGATTGATTTAAGCACAGGATTGCTGATTTTCCTTTGTAGCTATTCCTTCTGTAGAGTCAGGTTTTACACGACCAGCAGTTATTTATACTGTATTTAAAAGCAATTCGTTTTTTCCCTTCCAGGTAGTGGTGCCGTTGCGTATGTTCAGAATTCCATATTTCACTTATGGGAGAGCGCTTTTGCCAGTGTCGGATGTACTCTTTGTTTCCAGAGATCTTTGGATAGGCTGAGATTTCGAATAGCAGATAATAACATGCAGTGTGTATTATTGATGTTGTCTTAATTGTCTTATTGACAACTCACTTGCACTTGAAGAGGCATGCTAATATCAGACGTTTTATGAGATTGCATATATTTTCATGACTGGAAGCCATAGCTGCAAAATGACTTAAAAAGCACACAACTATTACTCATTAAAACACGTAGAAATTTTAAAATGCATTTTTGGGTCCACATTCTGCGTCATTGCTGTATGGGTTTGTTAATCTGATCTCCCCACACTTAATTTTCCTTTCCTAGTCCCTAATTAAGCTACGCATCGATATTTAGCATGGAATTGGCTCCACAGCAAAACACCAGGCACCACCACCCATTACCTGAAAAAAACAGCCGATAGGAACAGAAAATTACAAGCCTGGATACAGGAAGATGCTCACAGAAAGGGAAAATACAAGCTATTTGTCTCTGCAGTGGAGGGAGGGGGTGTGGAAGAGAGCACGCGCTATGTACAGCCTAAAATGATAAAAAAACTAGTTATGGCTCTGCTAACTGTGCTGTTCTTTCTGGTGAAGTAGGTTCATTAAGATGTTGGCATAGTTTAGTTACTGTTGGTCTTTTCTAGAGACCTGTGAATTAACTTGTGACAGTGTTAAAAGTTAAAATCAATGAAAGTAAAACTTCAGCGTGTGTCAGCATGGGCTGACAGGTGTAGACAAGCACTGAGGAAAAGCTCTTGCTGGAACGATGGTAGCCTGATGTATTGTGTATGTGAGTGATCAACATGCTCTACATTCCTCCAGTAGAAACCCTCCCGTGTGCACGTTTGGGCCTCTCCGTGGGTCAGTCGGGGTGCAAAGAGCAGCCGCTGACGTTGCTCCTGTCAGCGCTGTCTGCTGGGTGCTGGTGTCTCCCGCTGCTTGTCAGGTCTCCACTGGGGACTGTTGGTTTCCAGTCCTGTTTGAAACACGATGCCCCGTGTTCCTGTGCGGCTGTGAAATGCGTCAAGGCAGAATTTAATGTAAACTCCGCAGGTCCTTCCCACCCCTTCTTTTTCTGCTAATGTTACTGTTGATGCTACTGTTCTGCTAATGTTCCTACCCAGGGTAGGAATAGTCCGGTTCCACTCACAGAGACTGTACCCTTTGCCTTCAGGTTTTTCCCTGAGATACTGAAGTGATTTAAGGACCATAAATGCATTCTGCAAAGTACTTTTTAAAAAATGGCCAGTATCGATACTTATCCTGCTCCCTTCCGCTGGTTTTGCATTGCTTCTGCAGTTAAGCTTTGTCTTGCATCTCGAGACCAGAACTTGTAGTTCTCCTTTCAGATGGGCCTCTGTGAGCAGGTGCATTGTTAAGGGTCTTGGTGAGCTTGGAAATTTTTGTCACATTTGTAACTCTTCAATTTCTCTTCAATAAATCGGGACAAGATCTGACTCCTGGTGTTTTGGTAAGGGAGCAGATGAGGAAGCTTTATATCATACATAGAAATATAGCATTGAGTTGGTTTTATGTGCTAGAGTGGCCTTTTAGATAAATAATCTAGATTTGGGGGCAAATTCTGTCTGGTAGGATGTCCCACTGCTGCCAAAACACTCGTACCATCTGGCTCGAAAGCATCTGAATCCAAAGGTTGATCCTCTGGCTTCTTGTAGCACTTTTTCTTTGCTGTTTTATTTCTTTTTTTTCTGGAGAAAAGAAGAGCTGTTGCTGGGAGGAAGAGGGGAGGGTGAAGGTGTGCTGTAAACCCTGCTGCAGCCCTGGTCTGGGTTCCAGTAGGCAGTGGTATTGAATAGCTCCAAAGTGACCTCTGCGTACCGTTATCCCGCATTGTGTGTGTGTGGATTGGCTGTATTTGAGGATCTTGTGCTTGGTTTCTAAAATAGATCAAGTAGCGTATGCCTGGAGCAAAAGGTGTCCATCTGTGAAATATGAGCTTGAATGACCATAATATCAGGAAAAAAATGGATGACACCTGAAAATTAAATTTGTTGATAAAGCTTTGTTCTTGATTCTTTTCCTGACTTTCACGTGACCTTGGGAAACTGATTAAAAGGTGATTTTTACCGGTGCTGGACACCTCTTACTATTGATGAGCCTTGTGGGTGCAGCAGGGGCACTTACCAGCTCTGAAGACCAGGCAGTGCTGTCTGCTGAGCAAAGGATTTTTGCCACCTCTAAGAAACCTTATGGTGTTTATTGAGGAACGTTATATAAATATGCCTTTGTTTTAATAGTTTGCTTAGAAAAAATGGGGCCCTGGTTTGTCCGGATGGGTGTAGATGGAGGAGTATCTTGTCTTGTGTTTGTAGGGTGGTAACTGGCTGGCGTGGAAGAAGTGCCCTTGATCGGGGCTGGTGCCCATCTTGCCCTCCTGATGCTGGCAGAAGAGGTGCTGGTTAGGGAGGCCAAGCGAGCCTGGATGCTTTGGGTGGTCCGTTTCCCTCACAATATCCTTGTTTGGATACGTGGGATACATTGGAGAGGGTACATCCTCATCCTCATAGTATGCATCTGTGGATCCTCTGGCTGTAAATTTGTCCAGTCTGCAGTTTGTTTGTCTCCCCCACCTCCTGTGGCAGAATTGGCCCAAGCTCACAGGGGTTTGTGTGAAGTCTTTTCCTTTTTCCTGTGGAGCAGTCACTCTACCTCCATGATTTTATTTGACCTTTTCAGTACCTCCAACTTTGCTACATTTTTCTGGAAAGACAAGGCCAGAATGACACATAGTATTCTAGATAGGGGTGCACCAGGGCTTTCTGTTGTGACAGAATATCCATCGTGTTCTCAGTGCCCTTGAGAACCATGACTAAAGCTGTGTGTACTTTTTTCTGCGTTACTGAACTGATGATTTTGGAGGACTGTCAATTCCAGATCTCTTTTCTGTGCTTACAGGCCACTTCCAGGTTCAGTGGTGTTGTATGTGACTGTTTAGATGGCTTTCCCCAGATGTTAGACCCTTAACATTTTTCTGTGTTGGTACTTATCTGCCCCGTTTTTGCTCACTTTGGCTGGGCTGGAGCACAGATTCCCCACCCTAGGTTCACCCTGCATCCATAGCCTTGTCTTTGAACAGCACAGCCCAGCCAGTGATTGCTCCCTAACCAAAGCAGCTCTTCTTGACCCTTTGGGACGTTGTTTCAGTTTGAACCATGTAGAAACCTGTGCAGCAATTCTTTGATACTGTGCCCCCAAGATTTGCAAATGGATTCTGCGCTTGATAGTTTTGCTCTTGAAAGTACTCCTGGTTGCTGGTTAAATATCATGGTTATGGCAGAGTTGGCAGCAAGTGGGCTTGGCCTTTAGAGCAAACCGTACCCTTTATATGTGCAGGTTAGCCATGGAAAGCGACTTGCCGTTCAGTTGTATTTCTAGAGAGATACACTAGAAGTTTCCCACAGGGATTGTTTGATGCAGGTCTTCCCTGGTGAGATGGTTCAGCTGCTAAGGGGTCAGCTTTGAATTGCTGTAGTAGTTTTTTCTTATCTAGACTGGAAAATGTGCGTTCCCTCCCCAGTATCTCCAAATGCCATAATCGGGTTGAGTGGTCTTTGCCTGTTTCTTCATCTTTTTGGGAGGACTCTGGTTCCCTGTTAGCAGCTACTCAGTTCATCCGATGCTGTATGTAGAGACAGTTGCTTCAGGTAAAGAGAGAGTTGCGTTGTTGTCTGCATGGGACTGAGAACTCCCAGCTAGAGACAGCTGCTGGGAACATGGAAGTCTCACAGGAAAGCATATTAGGCAGTCAGGTAGGAACTGTTAAGCGTGATTTTTGCTCAACACTGAATTTCAATACTTCTCTGTCTGAGTTGCTGTGTAGTTAATGCTGTTCTTCAAAGTCTCCAGCCTACTGGCAACAAAGCTCACTTGCAGCGTTCCCCGTGGTAGGAGATGGTGAGAGGGCAGAGTCGATGCCACCTGCCAGGACCAGTGGAGCACAACGTGCTCTAGTTACATCACCTTTTATTTGTGAAGTGTTACCTTGGCTGACATGGGTAAGAGAACTGCCCCCCTCCAGCACTGGAACCTCTAGTGTCTGTAGCTCGAGTGAACAGACCCAGTGCTCTAGTTACAGCTGTTAATTACAGCTGGATCCTGGGAGGCAATGAGAGGTGGGTTAAGCTTGGGTACATCTGGGGGATCTTAAGCCGAGACCTTATTTGTCCCTTTAAAACCGTTTTCCAGTTTGCTTATTTAGCAGAAGTAGCTCAAAGAAATGAAAATACAGGTCTTTTATTTAATGTAAATCAGAATTAAATGCTCATGAGGTTCTGGGTTAAAATTCTCTGTGATTTGTAAGACTGGTCTACAGGAATCATTCACGTTCCCTCCTGAACGTGGATCATCGTTTCCAGTTCCATTCACCGTATTTCCTATAACGCGCGATTTTGCTGTAGTTAATATGTAATAAGCTGTGTTTAATATGTATTAAAACTTAAGAAAATGAGTAAAAAGAATAGGTGATGTTTTCAGAATTGCTGTGGAGTCAACAGGTGTTATAAATGCTCCCTTTTTATGCTGTTTATCCACGTATCTTTTTTCAAGATGCCCTTTTCTCCATACTAGGGCATCTAGGCTTGTAATTTCTTAAAAGAATACTGTTCATGGAGGGGTCTCTCCTTGCCTAAATTGAACTGAGGTTGCAAGGCTCATGGTTTACCCACAAGAACATCATCATGAGTCCTTGGCCACTGTTGCCGGTGTCGTCAGGCCATTATGTGATAGGCAATGTAGAAGAATGCTGTTATTTAATTTTTCTGATAGTGTCTTTATTGTTATCTAAAGGAAAAGACTGGCAACGAAATTTGTAAATCAGCTGGTCTGGCACAGTGAGAGCCAAGGATTTTGGTCCAAGAACTGTGCCTGCATCACTTGACGGTTGAGAGAACTGATTGAGTGGCTGATTTAAAGATAGCTTATCACTGCAGCTCCTGCTGCCTTCTGGGTCTTTGGGAGCACTCCAGATAGCTGACTTCATCCCCCCATGGGGATCAAGGTTGAAAACTGGAGAAGGTGGGAAATGAGAGGGTTTGTGTATGGGGATGGAGCAGTGGCAAAGGATGAGAAGATGGCAGGAGTTTCTCCAGAGGGTTAGGGCAGCAGAGCGCGGGATGACATAGGGGAGGAGTATTTGGCTGGCACAGAGGGTGTTAGGTTCAGCTTCAGCTCAAGAAACCAAAGTTACCCGCTCTGTTGTACATTCCTGCCGTAATTAAAGGTGTCAGACCGTGACCTTTCGTATTCTGAGAAAAGAAAAAATTGTTACCTTAAGGAATTTCCCATACCTTGAACCAGAACAGAATTCACAGCTATGTTCTGGAATTATCTTGGTCCTTGGAGACGGAGAACCTCCTCAAAATTTACTGCTCTGGGAAGCTGCTTCTTTAGCGGCTTTAGTGGTTGTTTCTATGGTTAGACAAATTGGTGACCTTTTGGAGAGCATTGTGTTATCAAACAGACCAATCAACTCTTCAGCAAATGTATAAGATTCATCTTCATTTAAGTATCTATGTGTAGAGTGAAATTGAATGCGTGTCTGATACATAGATTTCATGTTGTGTTTGCCAAAGAGGACATTCATTTGCTGTGTCTGATTCTTGGAAAAATAATCCTCAGAGACATAGGACTTGATTTCCTCAGCATAGCTATTGTTGCATTGTATAATGAAAAGTAAGTGCTTGACTCTTATGGGAATCAAAATGCGGATGATTCAAAATTAGCCTCCAAAATTTTGAGCGTTCTGATATGAACGGTTAAAGTATTAAAATTAAGAATATCCACAGTCAAAAACAAAGGTCTCCAGTGCTAAAATGTGCACATACACATAGACATGTGCGCACACACACAATTAATATGATGGATTAAAATTCAGCTCTGCTAAAACTGGAAAATAGACCCTGTAGAAGGTAGGGGAGCATGTCTTCAAAGGTTGGTTAGTGCTTAAGGTAACAGAAAATTAATGCACATGAATGACAGTTGTTCCTGAGAGAGTCATCAGATGGAGTTATGAAAAGTCTCCTTTTCTTTGATCCCACTTAGGAAAGTTGTTAGAATTGTTTGATAGAGCAAGATGGACAATTGCCCCAGGTAGGTCTGGGGTTTGACCTCTGCCACAAATTGCTGCAAGAAGCCGTGTTCCTCGGTGCCTCTTTGATTGAATTTCTGTGCAGGGTGACACTGGAAGGGCTAAATCTCTCATTCCTTTGTCTTGCAGCCCTTTTGCTCTGCTGGTAGATCTGGGGAGACTAGGGATGCAGGACACAACATCGCTATGTACAAAGTTTGTATCAAATAAAGGGATTCAGTTTTCTTCCAAGTTGGGGTTTAACCTCTCCTAGCTCCTGAGTTGTGCATAATTAATGTATTTTCAATATCTTCCAGCATTTGACTTTCAGAATTCTCTCCCAGAATTAATCTTAAAGATGTTTCAGAATTCTGCCTTCAGGAAGACAACTTGCTTTTAGCTCATGCCATAATTTTTGGTTTCAGTTTTTGGATGTCATGTATCACTCTGATTAAATGTCTCTTTCTTGCAGAAGGCTATTCTCATAGGAAAAAATCAAGCTATTATCTCACAAATGTGTGGCAGTCAGTGCGAGCATGGGCTGGTATATTTTTAATGGCAGCAATCTCTTCCATTTTGTTGCATGTGAACAAAATCCCTTGCCTGCTTTATATCATCAAAGAGCTTGTCCAGATTTGGCGGGTTTAGGTTGGGTAACATTATGATGGACGAGTTGACAGTTCATTAAACCAAAGATTTTTTCCATCCACAATAGTCTGTCTTCTGTGTATTTACTATTATTAAAGCCTGCACAACAGCATCTGTAAATAAGACATGCCTTTCCTCTCCACTAGCGTTGGCGACGGATGGTGGATGCCTGCTCGCAGAAATAAAGCTAGAGTCCTGCTGAGCTAACTTTTAATTCAGCAACGCAGTGTGTATAAGTACACCAGTGCCATTGTGACAGAATGCCGTTCTTCCATTAAAGCTGCATTACTGCCCCTGATACTCTTGCCGGTCAAATGTCCTCAGATACAAAACATTCTTGTTTATCTTGGTAGCGATTCGGGAGCCAACCGGTAGTGAGGACGAGGTGCGACCTGTGCAGTTTTACATGCAGTAGCTGGCTTCCCAGCTTGTTGAGCCACTGTGATGTTTGGGATGTACGTTCTTTGAAGATTACTTCTAAAGAAAGGCATCCAAATCCTTAATTCGAGATTCTGTCTATTCCTGTGGTGTTTACATTCCAGCATGGCAGAAGATCACTGGGAAAAAGAAAAGATGAAAATGCACTTAAAAAGGGTTTCGCAAAACAGGTCTCCTTCAAAGCACCGCAGCCCTCCACCTCCTCCCCTCTCATAAAGACCGGGATGAATGTTTTGTGCAGAAAAGAATATACATTAGTAGGCAACTTTGCACTTTGCCATAGTGCTTTTGGGTAGAGGAGTCCTCCACGATGGAGGACTTGGAGAGGGGCTCTTCCACGGTTGCAGCGGTGTTGTTTTACATGAGCACAGCTGTGAAGTTACTCAGTTCTGTTTTTCTCTCAGTTATCTCGGTGCTATTGTTTTTACTTGCCACTTAAGCTCCGGCCTCCTCCTCTCCCAGCCTGCTTGCTTGTGTGGTTTGTTTGGTTTTTTTTCTTTTTTTTTTTTTTTTTTTTTAAAGTTTCAACTCTATAATAAAAGGATCAAATATTTAAAATCGCTCGCATGTTACTTTATTAAATGTGTTTGTAGGAGAATGGGAATAGTTACTGTGTGGCTTTCTTGTAGGGTTGAATCTTCCAATTGTTTGGTTTTGAATTCACCCTACTTAAAATATGCAGCATATTTTTTTTTTATTATTTTGTGTGAATATGGCGTTCATTAAAGGCACTAATAACAAAGGCTACAGCTTGGCACTGCGCGGCTGTTATGCAAGCTTTCCCACACGCAGTCCTGCCAGTACCCCTCGATTCTGACCTGCAATAATACCCTCGCTATTCTAGTCCGGGGCCTCGCCTGAGCCGCGGCTGCAGGCTCTGCCGGAGCATCTGCGTGGGGTTTTTGTGATGTAGGCAGGCAAGGGAGCGAGAATCGCTTTTACTTCTGACCTTACACTAAGTCATAGGTATTTTTATAAACTATTTGACTGAGTGATTTTTTTAATAAAGCAGGGGGAACAGCTGCACCAGCCGCAGTAAAAAGGAAAAGATGAACAATTTTGAGCTGTACCAAACCCCTGTGTTTGCATGGGAAGGTAATAATTTAGAAAATGTGGATGCTGATTCAATTGTTCACTTTAAAAAATTTTGAGCCTGCCTCTGGGGTGGATGGGATTCCCTGTCTCTGAATGTTTCCAGCAAGCGCTTAAAGGGTGCAGAAGCATGAATTTTGTTTTTGGATTATAATTTATCTCAATAAAGATGGCATCAGATGCTCGGCCATTGCTGCAGTGTAGCAGCAGGAGTGAGAGGATCGATGCCTTGAACGGATTTGTGCCCCTAGAACTATAAAAGCTTTTTTTAATGGATGTCTGTAATTTAAGGTAACTTTAGTGACTGCTCAGTGGATGATCAGCAACATGTGGTATGTAAACTCTGGTGGAGAGTGGCGCTTTACATGCAGACAATGCAAATAAGCATTCCAGCAAGCAAAAGAGATTCTCTCACACATATGCAAATCCTAGATCCCAGTAAAGCATTAATTTTAAGATTAAAAATAGCCTTTCCTCCACCTGAGTACCTATGTAACGCTGCTGCTGTCCTTTAAAAAACAGTTTTATAGAGGAGCAGTTGAACCAAAATTGAAAAAAGGGGGCATGTAGCCTTTCAGGCTACGATGATTAGTATTAAGATGAGTTGCACTTTAGCTAGGCTGAAACTTGTTCGTAACAGAATGTTAAATACTTACTGAAAAGAAAGATTATGTCTATCTAGTTACACCATTCCTTGATATATGCACCATGTCAGAGTGCCATTGTCTCCTGGGTAAAGACTGAGAGTTCAAATACCCACTATCTCTCCCCTGGTGCTCCAAATGCTCTGCTTTGAAGTTTTTATAATCCATCTGTCATCTTCTAGCAGGGAGGGCACATGTTCTGTACCACTCAATTATAGAATTCTCTTTTGCCAGCTACAATGAGACAGGAAAGAATGTTATGGGTGGTTGAGAGAAACTGTCAGATATACTAAATTCCTGGGATTCATATGGATGATGTTATTCCAGTGTAGGAACACAGCATGTGTTATTGTTAAAATGTATTAAGGATACATCTTGCATTGTACAGTTTAAGCATTTTGATATTTGCATAGTTTTGTTAATATTTGATTTTTATTTCGAAAGGGGAAGCAGCCAAACAGTCTGAGGTTTGATCATTTCATTCTTTTTGGGCAGCAAGAAGTGACCCAATATGCCTATAGTTTGGAATGTCAGAAATTACCGTGGTTTCTGTTCACCAGTGAAAGGGAAAAATTGTGTTGTTTTTGTGTGGGAGCTGCGGAGCAGTGGCGGTGTTTATAGACCGGTAATATTTGCCATACCAATTGTTTGTATTATGATATGAACTGAAGGCCTGAAAATTATATGTGCTACCATCTGGTGAAAACAGAAGTAGCATTTCATTATGTGGTGCGTATAAACAATAGGAGCAGTGTGTTCTGAAACTATAGTTAATATTTTGCTTAAAGAAATCCACCTTATAGGGACCTAGCTGGTTTGTAGCACGCTGGCTTTTCGTGCACTCGGTCCCTGGGGTGATTTAATTTGTTGTCTTATGTGAAATGAGTTTGATGATCTCAGCTGAGTCTCTGGTGGGTATTAATTCGTGGTGTAAGACATCTCACGTAGTTTTGCAGAGGCTGGCAGCATTCTAAAATGGTGAGTTTTGCTCAGAATAGGGTCGGGATGTGTTGTAACTGAATTTAGTGGAATACATAGTTTTTCAGGGCAGCTTTATGGTACTGGTACCTGCAAATGTTGGTATTTGCACAAATGCATAGTCTAGCAGGAGCCAACCCACCACCCTCAAATTCAGTTTTAAATGTGTGCCTTTATGGGATCCCTTTAAAGCTGCGGCAGGGGATGAGGGGCTGCAGGAGCCTCCAGATGGTACCGACCCCTGTGTAAGCTGAAACTGAACTCCCACAAATGTGTTCTGAGCAGTCAGCAAGACAACCTCTTGCTCAAACCGTATCTGCAGTATAAATACATCCTCCTCTTCCAAACAAACAGGAATCCTGCCATTTCTGGAACCTGGCAACTGCTTTCAAATAAAACTTACTGTTGTGGCTTGCTGTTTCGCAGCCTGTTGCCTCGCTGTCGGGTCCGCCGTGTGGCTGGGGCAGTGGGAGGGAGATGTCCCTTTGGGTTAAGGAGGCAAAGAGATTGTCCTGTGGCGGAATTCGGGTAATCTGATCGCCAGATCTGTTTGGGCTGGGAGCAGAAGGCAATATCTGTGTTTATCTGACCTTGGCTCGTTACAGTAAAAACAGAAATAACGCTTTAAACAGCTCCGATGGAGAAATGGAATGACTCTGAGAAAGTGTGATCCAAGATGAGATGGTCCTTCCTTGTCGCCGTGTGGGAGCAGGGAGCTGCTCAGGAGCAGTTCTGAAGGTGCCGCCTCGATTGCTGCGCTTCGTTTGGGTTACATTTACCTCCCTGGAGCTGGCCTAGTGGTTGTGTCTGTCTTTTCCACCAGCTGTTGTCACCAGCTTCCTGATGCTGTAGGCAAATGGAAAATGTTTAGGATTAGGCTCTCCTTGGCCACTGTTTTCTTCAGTGGATCTGCCTGCAGTCTTCCTGGTGGGATGTGGTCATGGAGCACCCCTGGAAACAGGGATGTGGAGTACAGCGTTGTGACCGGGCTGTACTTAGGGGTGAGAACGTTCCTTAATGATGAGTTTGCCTAAAGATGACCTGTATGGAGTGGCCTCCTGCTTTGGCTCTGGTAACAGGCGCTCTGGGCCTGTGCTGGTGTGGCTCGCTGACCGCGAGTGGGAATGCCCACGTGCACCCAGTGACCAGCAGTTTCCACAGCCTTTTAGCTCTGAAATTGCCAGACTGCTGTCAATTTTTGTGCTGGATCTGTCAGCCCTTCCTGTTGCTCCCGTTAGCCTTGAGTTAGTTGGAACTTAACACCCTGAGCTGGGAGACTGAAGCTCACGTCTGTTTTCAATCATGTCTTGAAGGCACCAGGTATTTTCTTCCTGTTCTTCTGTAGCAGCCAATGCCAGTTGTGAAAAACACTGCCACTAACCGCAGGTTTGCTTTTATATACACGTTTTACCTTCAGTGGGTTTGTCTAACCTGTATATCAGCAAGGAAATACTCTGCTCCTCCCATACTGTGATGTTTTAATCTCATATAGAAGCATTTTCTAAAAATTCAAAGTGCAGTTTTTAATGTTTTGCTTACTCTGTTATTTATCTTTTCTTCCCTTTGCCTGGCTGCTCTTGCTCACCTTCCATTATTCTCTTTATCAGCTATTTTTCTTTCTCTTTCTCCTTACATTCTCCCTCTCTCTATCTTACAGGTGTGCACTAGCAGTAGAAGCCCCAGTTGGAAGATAATCAGTGAAGAACAGAGTGGTTAGGTCCTAGCAGAAACTTCGTCACTGAAAATAAAGAGCAGGTTGTGGTTTGTGGGCCCTGCTGAAACCTGGAGAGAGTGAAAGTGCGTGCGTTTCCTCTCTGGCTTTCCCTGGGTCTCCTAACCTGTGCTCAGAGGGCTTTAAACCCGCTGCCCCACCGTCGGTGTGAAGGGCAATAAGTGAAAGTAGCTCCTTCCATTTGGTAGTTGGTGTGGCACAATGTCAGCAAGGCTTGAATTGCTATTTTGGTGTAAACATTTCATATAAATTTGTATTTCCTTAAGCCTAGTTCTGTAAAACCACCACCGAAAACCCCAAAACCCCACCCAAACAAAAAAAAAGCCAAACAAAAAACAAACCTCAAAGCAACAAAACCCCAAACACTCACTGACATTTTTTAATACATATATTAAACTGTGATTGTAGTGATGCTCTTTACCGAGACTGAGGCAGATGTAAAAATATTTATTCGCTGGCATTTTCTGGATACGGCTCTCTTAATCAACAGTGCAAAATTCTCGTTGCCCAAGCAATTAATATTTTTGATGGGCAAGTAAAATATGCGATTTCCTTGCAGTTTGTACATCCTCCCTATGGTAAATAATGCCAGATAGATTTAGTATCTGGACAGATAAATTTTTCATTATCATTTGGAAGCCTGATTTAAAATATATTACTTTGAGAAATACAACATGGAGATTTTTAACCAGCCGTATTGTGCTCCAGCTTATTGTTCTGTTGCAGGGATAATGCATTAATGTTTATGGGGTTCTTTATAAATTTATATGTGTTACAGTCATAGTTTCTTTTGTGATCTTCTGTTTTATTAAGCTGGAAATGTGTAAAGATGTGAATTTTAAAACTGCTGGTCATTAGGTAGGATGCTGCAGTTTGGGAATATTTTTTTGTTTGTTTTTAAGCTTAACGTTTTTTTACTGTCCTTTCCATATTTTCCCATGAGATTAAGGTCGTATTTTTTTATGCATGTTGAAAAATATTCACTTATCAGTATGGGTGCAACTGTAAACAAGTGATAAAGTGACAACATTTACAACAGCAAAACTGACAGCATTTGCTTTAATTTTCTGCCATTTTTGTAATTATATCAATCAAGACCAAAACTAAAATGATATTTTAGCATGCTGTAAGAAATGAGGAATTCAGATCTTAAAAGACCATTACAATTAGCTTTGAAACATTCACCATTTTAACATAATT
This sequence comes from Neomorphus geoffroyi, assembly GCA_033558235.1. Taxonomy (NCBI): domain Eukaryota; kingdom Metazoa; phylum Chordata; class Aves; order Cuculiformes; family Neomorphidae; genus Neomorphus; species Neomorphus geoffroyi. The sequence continues at coordinate 22,124,320 of JAUMJM010000001.1, read as the reverse complement.
GTTTCATATAGCTTATACGTCTTCATTTACAGGCAAATATTCTGTTGATCTTTTATAAACAAAGTAGCACCCATCTGCTTCTTGAGACACTCCTGGCGCCTATTCATTGCAAAAATAATACATGTCCTAATGACTTCCACATATTTTGAAATCTCCCTTTTGAAATTGGTCTTGGCAGATTATTTGCAGGTACTTGAGTTGCATCTGTTTGCAATTTTGCAAATGCGGAAGACTTTAATGTTGAGCACTGCAAGAGGGCTATTTTAATCCTCAGATAACATAGGCTGTCATCAAAAGCCACATTTATCTTTTCGAAGGTGGGGCAAATGTTTAATGTTAAAAGACAGTAAAAGGTCAAGGTCAAGACTGAGGTCTGAATATTTTCCTTTCATAAAATTGTCTCTTTTGTCATTTACTTCTTGCATTTCTTTCATTTAAGTTTCAGCTTAGCTTCCCATTGCCAAGAGGATGTTTTGCTGATAAAAATGAAAGATCAGGAAGAGAGTAAATCTGAAATAATTGTGAACTTCGCTCGGTTGTACTTATTATTACCATGTGGTTAGCAGCTGACCAACTTAAGCCGTTTTTATTTACACTACAAAACTGAGCAGCATTGTCCTAGGGAAGTACAACTTTTCTTTTATTCGATCGCTGGACTATGGTAAAATGGAGTTGAGGGGTCCCTCCGTCTTGCAGAAGCCAGGAGGGAAGGCTGAAATGACATCCTTAATGCACCTCGTTGGGCCTTGTTATTGCAGCACATATGGCGCGCTATGAAGGATCACCAATTGTTAGAGGACCCCTGCAAGAGTTGGGCACGGTGGGGGTGAGTTAAGGATGACGTTTCAGCTTTAATTCCTCTCTTGTTTTCCCTATTGCCATTTCACTGCTAACATTCCTTTCTGTCTTTCTATTTTGTCTCTTGAACATTAAAATGTCTTTTTTTCCAGCACGAAAAGGATCGGGGTTTTAATACAGAGAGAATCAGAGACCAGAAGCTTTTAGAAGTGGTTATTTCTAGGCAGCTACTTTCTGTTCGTGTTGTTGTGTAGTGAGAATAGCTGGAAACCCGAAAATGTGCCAAGGTTTTAAGCACCATGAGGTTTAGTATGAAAGAGGACTGAGTGTTTTGTGCAAGACAGGTTATTTTCCTGTTTCTCGGTTGGCTCTGTGGCTGCAGAGGAGCCTGCGCTTACTGGTGAACTTTCACTCCAGTCCCTTAAAGTTTGCTGCACTTACAAAGTGTAGCAAAATGGCTGGGAGGCAGTTGTTGGAGGCTTCCCACTGAGCAGCAGCCACCTCTAAGGTGGAACAATAAAGCTATTTTTACAGCTTGTAGGAGTACAGGACAGGAATAAATACATCAAGCAGATAAAATTGCTATGAGAACCAAGGTGATGGGATGGTAGTATTTAAGATAGCATTTGACCAGGGGTTACAACTTCAGAAGTGCCTCAGGGAGCTACATGCCGGTGGCTTAGATCTTCTGAAGTGTGCGTCTTTAGGTGCTTGATCTTCATTTTAGTGGGATTTGGGTGCCTGAATAAGGGTCAAGGGCTTGCATGCCTTTGGGCTTCTGGCCCTGCATTCATTTTTCAAAAGGACATTACATACATCTCTAAAAATGTTTCCCAGGTTGGTAAATTTAATATAATCACGTGCTGTGCACTACTGTTTACTATGGCCAGCCTGAATTTTGCTTTTTGGTCTTAAGTGAAAATTCAGCTTATAGATCAGCCTGGTTTCTCTCTGTTATCTTGGCACACTGATTCGGTGCTGTCTTATAGGATGTAGTGCCACCTCCTCTATCAGCATGCTGCCTCCTCATTATCATTTAATTATTTATTGTTTCTATTGCAGAACACTTGGGCCTACTCAGTGAACAGCTGTCTGTGCTGGGGTGGAGCTGAGGATTTGGGGGATGACTAAGTGGAAGTAGTTACAGTAGCAGTCAGGATGGAGAAGTTGAAGAGTTGTCACTGCTTAGAAAGAAGAGATTGTTTCTTAAACTGGGGTACAGGAACAGGTGGGAGGTTTGGGAGTTGTTTGTAGTTTTTGAGACTAAGAAGTCAAGGACATGGCATTGGCAAGTACCAGGGATAAAGAAAACAGGGAGTGGTAGGAGATGAAAAGTAAAGAGTTCAGTTTTATCCATTAGAGCAGCAACATAATTGGGAGAGTTGGTCCTGAGTGCAGGCAGAAGTGCAGGGCTGAGGCAGGAGACAGGGCAGGAGGTAGTGCTGGGTGTCATCGACATAAGTTCGGAAGAAGGCACATGAGCAAAAAAAAAAGAGATCACCAAGACAGAGAAGAATGAAGGAAAGAAGGGTAAAACATAGCGGTGTGGAACTCCATGGAAAATCAGAGATGGTAGAAGAGTAGCAGATGAGATACTTTAGGAGCAACTCCAAAGAAGATAGATTCTTGGAGGAGTTATGTGATTCTGGCTGCTCTCTTGCTGAGGCACTGACGTGGTTAAACGTGGATCGGTCTGTGGATCTGGTGGGACAGCAGCGCGAGGCAGTTCTCTGGTTGGGAGCAATTGTTGTATTATTGTTCAGACGGTTTGAAAAACGTATCATGCAGTTTCTGCAGCCAATTTTCAAATGATAACCTAGCCATTATCCTCACTTTTTATGGCTCAAAATGAGAGTCCACATTATGGATTTGTGTTTTGCAAAACCAGCAACCTATCACTAAGTGTTTATTTGCTCCTCCAGCACGATGTGTGCTGACAGCCATATTAGATGATGGTTTTTACATCAACCTTGTTTTATCCTCATCTTGCTTATAATCTTTATTCAATTCCCGCTTGTTTTCTCAGCTAAAAAAACTCTGTGTAATCCTTTTTTTGCACTCGCAAAGGAAGTTGAGTGAGTGATCCACCTGTTTCCTCGCAGGTTGGCAGTGGGATGATGAAGCCCTTGGTCCTTCTTCAGTGCTTTTGAACAGGGCAGTGCTGCTTGCCCGCTGCTCGGCTGTTCCTGCGGACAGGAAGGTCCTGCCTATCGCTGTGTTTGCTGAGATTTACCTTCTTGTTGAAAGTCAGAGCAGGGAGCTGCTTTCCTGGGAATTTCTGTGGGTGTGGGGATGCCTAGGAGAGCCAGGGTCACTGTAACGACGTTTGCTTCCTCTCGCTGTTGCTGGAACTGAGTGTACCTGGCCATTCTTCTTGGGAAGCAAGTCTTGTCCTCTTGTTGCTTCCTCATTTCTATTGTCTTTAGAGGCATATTGATATTCACCTGCCCAGATATCTTTACAGCTGCTAATGAAAAAATACCTACATTAACAACATAGACACCAGTGCACCTTGGAATGAATGTATTATTTATAAAGACTTACCATCACACCCCTCACAGTTACATTTTATGCTGCTTGTGGGTGTACTCCTGTGTCTTGTTGGCAATGCAATTAGTTGCACTGTGGGAGATTCCCAGGTTCAAAGCCAGGCATGTAAAATCTATTTCACCCCTTTTTAATATGTGGGTCTTTTTGTAAACGAAAAGAAAAAGCCCAAAATCATGTCACTCCTTCACAAACAAAGCAGAATAACGCTGTTTGTGAAAATCCTGCAAAGCCTGATCCAGCCTCTGCTGCTGCTTTTTTTTACGTCGCAGCTCAGCGTAGTTGTACAAGACCAGTGCGGCTCTGCAGGTGGAAGTGTGAGGGCCATTGAACACTTCGAGTTTTTCCAGTGGATCACAATTACAGAAACATCTGTGCTAAATAACTTTGTGCAGATGCACTGTGAAAATTCAGTGTTCAATAGCCCTCAACATCTCTAATTTCTTACTTGTGGTGGTGCAGTTTAGAAGTTGCACATTGGGTTGCAGTATAAAACGTATTGGAAGCATTTGTGAAGGCCTTTTTTGAATACGTATGCTGCAGTGAAAGTGCTCCCGAACGCTTTTGTTTCTTTATTTAGACTTATTCCATTTAGAAATGGACAACATGCCTGCTAAGGATGCTGTTGATGTAAAGCTGCATGAGAGCGCGTGGCTCTGGTGTCTTGGCTTGGGAAAAAAATGAAATTGATATTTTTTTGGAATTAGTAAATTAGGGACAGGAGAAAAACATGGAAAAGCTGAGTTTTAAAAGTGTTAAATGCTACAGTGAGATCATACAATTTGGAAAAGCTGAATTAACGTGCTTCCTTGGGAAATGCACTCCCAACCTCCCATTGTTTTTCATCTGGGTGCTCTCTGGTACAGCGGCAGGGATGGACCCAAATCTTAGGAATACAGGAGTAATTCCGTGAGTACTTTGGGGGATTGCAAGCTTAACTTCCGTAAAACCACTAAAAGGTGTAAATGCAGGTAGTGTTTTGCTGCTGCTTTTTTATGGGGCTGATCTAATCTTCAACATGAGCCATGAAAATGCTTTAAGCAGATCTTGATTTCGGTTTCAATGGCGTTTGCAGTGCAGGAATGATTTGCTGGAATCCTTTTCTGTGAGACGCCCACCGAGGGACTTTTAATACTTCTCTCCTTCATCAGGGTATCTGTGAAACTGTCTGCACTGGGCTTAACTGTATATCTCAGATTTAAGCCTGGCCTGTTGGGACAGGTAGCGCCAGGACAAGCCGTGTGGTGGCTGCACTGGGGTTGTTATCCGCAGGCTGAGCTCAGCCCGGATCGTGGCACTCAGCCCAGCTCCGCAAAAGCCGTTTCCACTTCATTTCTCAATGTCTGATTTCACTTCCACTGAAGTTAATGGCAAAAATCCCACTGTCCTCAAGTGCAGAGGGATCAGATATTCGGAGAGGCTGGCTGCACTTTTAGTGCTTTCATCTACTTGGAAGTAAAATTCTGCACTTAACTTTTTTTAATCTCTTGGAAAACTTTAGGTTTTCTTGTTTTCTCCCAGCTCTTTCTGGAGCCTGGTGTTCTGCCTTTCTGTGATTTCCGTAGTGAGTGAGAACCCGTTGTTACTGTTTTACGTTTTGGTTCACAGAGTAATTCAGGAATAGAGATTTGTTTCCCTCTGATCAGGTTTGGTTGCTGCACTTTAAATCGCCGCAACCTTTCCGTGGGCTTAGGCTCTCGTTAACAAAGGTCATAATATGACTGGCCATACATAATTACTTGTGTTAATGAAATACTTGGCTGCATTTATGGTCCATTCGGAAACAAGTATGAGTCTGGTAGAGACAAATATGTTTTTCAGTGTGGATTTACATACATTTATGGATTAGAATCAGGCATTCCTCCTTTTATAGTCAGTGTAGGTTTAACTAGGTTAAAAGGTTTTCCTGAATATTCATCCAGGCGTTTCTTTTGAAATAAGCTTCTGGTTTAAGTTTCGCACAAATTAAAAAGTACATAAAAACTGGAGGAGGAGAAGAGAAGCGAGTTGAAAAGAAATGAAAAACTAAGTATATTTAAGTTTTATGGCTTACAAACCCCCAAATTTCAGAGCTTTGCAAAATTAAAAGGTTAGCTATGAATAACCACAATCAAATCTTTTCTTTTGTCCATATTTAATTCAAATGAGATTGCTCCATATTGACTTCTAATGCTAAAAGGCCACCCATCATGGAATCCCTGCAGCCAATGAAGCAAGCAAGTGAATGCTTTCTTAAATGATGCTAATCAGTCCAGAGAGGCCTGCCCTCTATCCCCATCAGTATTCTGTAATTCAGATGTGCTGATAACCTGAAATTGAATGTGTCAGTATGCAGACATGTGAAGAAAAAAGGAAAGTAAAAGGCAAAGGAGGCAGCTATAGAGACAATGCCTGTTTGATTTTTTTTTTTTTTCTTTTTTTTTTCCTCTCTTCCAAGTGAGGAATAAAAAGACTGGTTGGTGGTTGTTCTCACGTGCTTACTGAGAGCTGTACAAGAGCATACAGAATATTCATAAATAGGCTGGACAGTCAGTTTCCAAATTGACAAACTGGGAGGACATAAAAAAGAAATAAGAAAGTAAAAAAAAAAAACAACCAAACCCCATGCCCAGCAACTCCTGAACTCCAACGTAAAATTCATTTTAAAGCAATAATTACCAGCAGGTTACTGTGTCTGTGAGTACCTAGGCTGGTTCCAGTCTGGACAGTGTAAAAGCAGCGCGCTCATACCCTGGCCATGTCTTGCAGGAGAAGTCAGTTTTTCTATCTTTTCTACATCTTGTTTTTTTCCAAACTTTAGATTTCAGCTGTTCTGTCTCACATCTGGCTTAGATTTTGAACAGACACTTTCATGTCAGATGCAGATTTTCTTCCAGAGAGTGACATACGTTTGCTGTTGTATCAGACAGTGTTGTATCAAAAAATAGATTGATTTAATTTTTTGTGAACTTCTGTCAACATAAACAATATTTAACTTCCCGAAATAGTTCTTGCAGAAACTTTGGGTCTCATCCTGGCCTGTTGTGGACGGAAGTGGTAGGAGTACATCTGAGGGCAGAATTGGATCCTTTGTTTTTGAAATGTTCTACTGCTTCGCATGGTGCGTGTTGGAGTTGTTGCTTCAATTTGGATTTGACCCATTGGCTTTCGCTTATATTTTGTCTTGTTCAATAAGAAGCATTGCAGTACGTGTTCTGTAATTTATAATGTCTATGCTGTGTAAGATTTTTAAGATGGTAGCAGTGGACGATCTCTTCCACGCAGACAGCTGCTGTCGCAGATATTTTGGGAGAGGGATGATAGTGGTGGAGCTCAGATGAAAACTGGGATGCTGAGAGAAGTTGTTTGACTGCATTGGTATCGATGCACTTCCTTATACACACTGCAGTCCTGGTGCTATTCAGAAACATTTACCTTTTCTCCTCAGTGAGTCGCTAAGGAGGCAGTCGTCAATGGGGAAAAGAGGACACTGGCATCAGGATAGCTTGTCCGTGTTTGGTGAGCAGGTCAGCTGGTGGGGCTGAGGAGTGAGCGCCGGCTCTTGAAGGCAGCACTGTCTGCCAGTTGGTGCTGTCAGCACTCGATGCACTTCCCAAGAGCTTCTCTGTCCTCAGAGGCCGCAGCCGCCACACCTGTGTGGAGCAGCTTCACCTGCGCCTGGAGGGCTTCCTCGGTGGCCATGGGCTCACCTGGCTTGGAGGGAAAAGAGCACGTGTGGGGATGGTCCTTGGGGGTGGCCCTGGCTCAAAACCGAGGAAACTGACTGGAAAAGTAACAGTTCCCAGCTTGGACCTTGTGTTTGTCGTTCTGGCCGCTGTCACGGGGTGCCTGTGGGACGTGCTGTAGGCACAGTTATTAGAGGTTACTGTGCAACGATGATCTTTGCTATTGGAAGAGATCTCTCTTTTCCCATTCTGGTTGAGGATCAGTTTGCTTTTCAGGTCTGACTGCAGGTGGTATCCTAAAGGATTTGGAAACTGGTTTTAGCTGCTGGAGGACTCTGCTGGGCACTCTCATGTTCCTTAGTGCCCCCTCCACTGCGTTGCACTGCCTTCTGTGTTTTGAGCAGAGGTGGATGGTGGCTTTCGTGGCCGACCAGCTCTACTCACTGTCAAGTAGAGCTGTTGACAGGGCACCAGAGTCCTCGCAGCCCGTGGACAGGGTCCCGTTGACTTGTGTGTGTGCGGCCTGACACTCTCACCATGAGCCTGATACTCAGTGTGCTGAGAACGGCAGCGTCTGCTGATCAGTGGGGTCTGAGTGTAATTAGCATTTGCGAAGGGACCGCGCGGGTGCCCTGCTGCCACAGCTTTCCAAATCTGTTGATGGAATGGAAAGAGACCAACATCTGAACCCTGTTCTCCAGACCTGTCTGCCACTGGGAGATTATAGGATCGCCCCAACAGGCTGGAAACAGCATCCTGAATTTTAATTATTTATCTGTGCACTTTTTTATATCTTCTCAGTGCTTGGATATTTCATCTTATCTTAAAAATATTTATTTGAAATTGTCATTGATCAAAGGCTGGGGAACAAAACCGAGCTGGATGTGATTTCTTTTTTTTTTCCTTTGGAGGAAATTGGAGTGTCAGGATAATTCTTGTGTATGCAAACTTTACAAGATGAAGCCAATCCAAACGTTACATCCTTAAGCTTCACAGTAGAAGATTAAAACTAACGTACATATATATATGATCAATTTTACCTGCTGTGCGAATTCAAAGGAAACTGGTATATCTTGTTTTTAATTCAAATTAAGTGATTTTTACTTGATCATTTTATACACACGCACACACACTCCCTCACAAGCACACATTTGTGTACTGAATTGATAAAGAAAGAACTCTGGTTAAATAATCCACTTTTGTCTGACAACGGAATCAGTTATAGAGGTGCAAATATGCAGAAAGCTATTTGGAAATGCATCCTCGTAGTTGTCAGGTTTTATTATGCAGGAAGGTGTCATGTTTGTTACGAAGCTGAGTGCAGATGGCAGAGTGGAAGAAATGGATCACTAATTTTAACAATGATTAATGAACAGAGATAGAAAATGAATTACATTGGACTATCGGAGACAAGAAATATTTTTGAGAAAATTTTGACTCATCTGCTGTGCTGTTCTCTGTAAATTATTTTCTGAAATTCTATATGTTGTCAACAGTTGACTGCATTTTCCATTACTGTCTATTTCTGTTCTTAAGTACTTTTGTGTTATTAGAGATACATAATTTCAAAATACCAATACATTCCTGATTACTTAGAGAAAATATATGTAATGATATGAATGTTGCAAAGGCTCTAGCCACAAACGGCCTGTGTTGTGGTACTTTCTCGTTCTTCATTTTCTCACTGCATTAGAAATATTTAGTGTGGTTTTCTCCTTTTATTAATCAAAGGAGGTGGTTGGGGCAGAGAAGTGCTTCTGTTTTTTATAAAAATAAGGAAGACCGTAGACGCGGAGTTAACAGTGAGTTGCAGCCAAGTGGGTTAGTGTGGTTTTAAGCTTACAGTGCAGATTCCACCATTTGTGATTTCACAGTCTAACCGGGAAAAACATACACACAGCTGCTTTTTAAATTGCTGCCACCCACGTGCTCCCCGCCTTCGCTATAAACTCTGCTGGCGCATATGCGCTCCCTGCACTTCCCCACGCGCGCAGTGGCGGGTCTGGCACATCCCCGGCTGCAGGGGGAAAGCGGAAGTTGCCACAAAGTCATAATTTGTTGTTTATCCTTGTTTTACAACGTGCTGCGATGGACAGCCTCCCCAGCTCACCAGAGCTGTGTGCTGCTCGCATTTGAGAGCTGTGTGGGGCTCGCCCATCCTCAAAGGAGGATTAGTTCTGCTTGGAGAGAGCGGTGTCCTCACCCCCCTTCACTCGATATTAAAATATATATTAAAATAGAAGAGAAACGCAGTGACTGAAACAGAATTAAATGTTTCCATTGTCAGTTGTATAGAGGTCCAGAAGCTGAGGTTATAGAACAGGACCAAAGGCTGGCTGGCTTTTCAGCAGTGGTGCAACGTGCTTGGATGTTAGCGGGGGAAGAAGGGAGAGAGGATCTGAGGGGTGGGTGCCTACTCTCAGGCTGCAGGGGAGGCACGCAGGTGGGCTGTGTCACAAGCAAGGGGAACCCAGGGCATTCAGAAAAGCAGCGCCTGGGTGATTTTGGAAAGCTCTCTTGCACACTTATTGTGTCTTGGATCCTTCCTGATGGCGTCATGCTCTCCTCTGGACTCAGGAGCTTTGCAGAGTCCAGGGCTGGACAGGCACCTGTGGTCCAGCTGTGGGTGTCGGTGGGTGGATGATTGTGTTTCTCCTGTGTCTCTAGAACGTATTTGGTGGTGTTTTGGTGATCATTGTGCTGGTAAGCTTTGGTAATCCATGGGCTGATGCTTAATGGCATTGCTACTACCTGATGCTACGCATGAAGCAAAGCTTAGACCTCTTTAACAGGTTTTGTTCCAGGCAGGAAAGTGCCCCTATTTACATGGGATCTGAATTTGGCCTGTCACATCTCATTAACCGTGTGTGGTAGGTGACGATACTTCACTCCGTTGCTGAGACCTCCTCCTGTTTGATGCTTTATATTAACATGGTCGCCCATGCTTTTTGCTGTTTGAGGACCTGATCCTTTTACTTGTGTGAAGAGCTCATTCAAGAAATCTCATTGATTTCAAGGAGACTGTGTGCAAAAGAAGTGCTTGGCGGGATTTAGTCTTAGACAAGCAGTTTTATTGCTAGAGCATCCTCTTCTCTGTATGCAAAATAATATTCTAAAGATTGCTTGCTGTTGTGTAAAAGAAAACAGTACTTCTTGGGGTAGGTGTAAAGTTATTGAATAACTTTATACACTTTCCACATAAGCAATCTCTTTCCTGTAACATCAGGCAGTGGTAGGCGACACATCTTCCCAGAGACACCCGTTGGGCTCATCAGCAAACAGCAATTCCTTGTCCGTTGCCTCTTTTACAAGCATCAGCCTCAATCCCGCTGCTGCCAAGCGTACGGCAGTTGTAATTTTAACTTCAGAAGGTGCAGGAGAAATATGCTGTGAGAACTTCAGGTTCAAGTTTGCGGGAGCTTTAGTCATAAATACCGGTGTATAAGATGCTCATGAATGATTAACTCTGCCAGATCGTGCTTACATTTGCAGAAATACTTGAAAATGCACTGCTTTTCAAAATATATCAGGAGATTCACCTGTAACGGTTTGGGTCTTGGAGTACATAAGCTAACCTGGTAATTTGGACCTTTATCATCAATTGGCATCTGTGGCCAAGATTGCAATTCCTTCCATATTCTGTTTCAGGATGCGCCCCAACCTTGCTAGAAAATGTTAGAGAAAATTTTAGGTGACTTTGTGAATGACTCTAACTCTAGCATTTTGCATGTAATTATGGTCCTGATGGGAACATACTTTAGAAAAACAACTACTGGAACAATACGAGTCCTGCTCAGGTTACACAGCATATGCTAAACACTGGGAAAACATACACCATGCTTTAGTGAACAAGGTAGGGGAATGCTCCTGGGAGCCAATTTAGAATGTGACTTAAGGCAAGCATGGCTTTTTGTTTCTGTTTCTTTTGGCAAACTGGTGAAATGGCAGTGGTGGCTGGAAGTGCCTGGTAAGCCTAGAGGTTGCTGTGCGTGTACCTATACCGCCGTGACGATGGGAGCTGTCAGCTTTGGACCTTGCCTTTGTTCTGGGAGATGAGTATTGCGCTCATATGCATCTCTTGTGCCTTCTCCTTGCACGGTGGAGCTGAGCACGGGCTGCGGAACTCGGACAGAGGTCTGTGAGAAAGAGCAAGGCTTTGGCAAAGCACTGCTGCCAATTCAGGAGTGCTATTTTCCACCTCAGTAATAAACAGTTAAAATGCCCCCCTGTTTTTTATAGGATCAATATATATGCAGTGAAGTGGCTGTATGATCAATGTGCTGATTTAGCCTTTCAAAATTTCCTGTTTGATAGTATAGTTGTACTTGAATGCGCTACTGTATAGATATATGGAGGCAGGGTTTGTACCTATTGAGACACATTATTCAACTGAACGTTGGTAGCACTGCAGATGTGAGGGTATGGGTGTGAATAAAAATCCCCTGTGGTCCTTCCTAGACCTCAAGTGGCTCATCTTAATTTCTTATGGCATCTTATTAGTTGAAGCTAATGCAAGTAACCTTAACTGAATTTTGCTTCGCTGTTCTATGAAAAGCAGGAAGCTTTGGAAAAAGTGATTTAAAAACATCAGTTTTGTTAATGTGACAGCTTGTGCGCATAAACCATCACAAAAGGTTTGTGGGACTGACCGCTTGGCTTTCACCGTAGTCTTAACTTAAAAATACTGGGGTAGAGGAGTCAGGTCTGCGTCCATGTGGGCATTTTCCACTTGGTGTTTTTCTACTTGTGTTCTCGGTGTACGTACAGTACTGTGCGTTTCAGGGGCTTTAACGCATTTCTGTAATGTGTACATGCAGACAAAGGTGTATGTTGATATTTTTGAAATAGGAAATATTAATACTCCTATGAGCCATCCCATGATCTTGAGGATATCCAGGAGGCCTGTCATACTTCTGTTACTTCAGGTAAATAACTGATTGACCTTTGTGGTGTGCTGATACTTCACTAATCAGAACCTGAAATCTGTATAACAACACTTCATTTACTTGATAGACAAAAGAACAATTGCACTTGAAGTAATGTGATTTCTAAATAGACACTGCCTGTCAAAAATAAATGCATTAGAAGTAAAATGTAGCTCAAGGAGACAATTAGCAAACAGAGGTGACACTGTAAACAGGTGCACCCATTATTCCCAAAGCTTGTGGCAATATATTCACATCTTTTAGACTGATGGAAGATCATGTGACAGTTTGGTGAATTATCTATCTGTATCATCTGACTGATGAAGCCTGCTGCAGTTGCAGATCATTTAAAAATGCATCTCACAAATTACATGGTAGCTGGGAAAAAATGCAGGTTTTTCCGAACAATGCTTTTCTAAAGCTATGTGCTGGAATACCTAATTTTTCTTTGAAAGGATGTAGACCATTTCATTATGCTATGTATACAGTCAGTTAAGGTTGTGCAAATTCATTACAATGTTTGTTAATCTATAAAACATTTTCTATTCCAGTTTTAGTGACATTGAATATTTTTTTATGTGCTATTTCTGAAGCATTTTTTCCTATGAGCTGAAAGGGAATAACACATTTTTATATAGACTTCTTAAACCGCTGCTTATCAAGGAAGATTTGAGATGAGAACATTTGACCTACATCTTTTTGTGGGTTATTGGATTTTTTTTTTCCTACATAGAAAATGTAAAACAAACAAGAAAGAATCTATAAACAAACTCCCTCTTTCTTTTGCTGCTGGACTGCGATGAGAGCAGTATCACTTATGAAATGTCCTCTTATGTGATGCGGTGCAAACTGCCTCAGATGGTGTTTTGTAATTTGATGCACTAACAAGATAGTTAGGAATGAAAAATGCTTTTTCCCAAGCTATCATTTCCTAAGTATTTTATGTTTTCTTCTCTTTAACACTGTGAATTGATGATTGTTTCAGTAGAAGTAGAGCTGAGTTGCATATTGGTGGGTTGTTGTTCCCCATGACAACTATGCTCCAACAGGACCCCCTTAACACCTGGCCATGTTATTGTATCCTGGGTTGGTGTTTAATTGCTACCAACCCCAACTGTGGTTGTAACTCGAGGCATTCCTGTGAAACTGCCTGCGCTGTAAAATGGCCGTTGGTCCCTTGGCTCATACCTGTTCCCGACAGAGCTGCTTCTGAGGTGCCCCAGGATCAGAATTGGAGACTTCAGGGGAAAATTACTTTTTCCATATCAAAATGAACATGGTTTAGTAGCCACGGTGGTGTTGGACTTGGTGGTCTTGGAGGTCTTTTCCAACCTTAATGGATCTATGAAAATCTTGCATGTAACGCCTGTCTTTATGGGCACCAGTACAGTTAATTAATGGATGATGGGCTTGGTCCTGCCAACCCCCTAACGTTTGCTATTAATTGCACTTACAAGTCATACAAGCCCAGAAGTGACCTCGGTTGAAATAGTTCTGCAGGTCTTAAGAAGACTCGGGAGGAGTCTAGGGTTGTTTATTGTAGCGGTTTTCACATGGCTGTGTTCTGATCGTGGCTAAAGAGCTGGCTCACTGAACACGTGGTGTTGAGGCTGGGTTACTCTTCGATGCTTGCCCTGCCCTGAGTCTTCATGTAGACAGTAGCAGAACGGTTGCATTTCACCTGTTTCACCACCTGTTGTAAGCTGGTGTTGGACGCTGGTCCTCTTGAAATAATACTTTTATTGGGAATTGCGGAATGTTGTCTTGATGGCTTTTGAGGAGCTGGTGGTGGAGGAGGCTGCGCTCAGTGGTGCCTCTTGGACCTGACCGAAAGGGCTTGTCCTGTGCGTTGGGGCAGGGGAGTGCGGGGGGAGAGGTGGGATTGGTCTCCTGCACGGCACTGCTGCTGTGTGCTTCCAGCATGTGGGCACTGGCAGATGGCGGTTGTGGCCTTTGCCGGTGTTGGTACGGCAGTGCATATGGCCCATCCATGGTGGACATACTTTTGTGTGTGTGTTCGGTAGGTTTTTACCGGCTGTTCTGACTTCACCCATGCTCTGTGTTTACAGCCTGTGCGTGTAGGTTGCTTCAGAGGGGTTTTATCTGCTTAAACCAGAGTGAATTTGGCTTATGGTGGTTCCTGACTGGCACCTCTCTGACAGAGTGCTTCTGAATTGGAACGTGCCAGTTTTGACTACTTATATTCAGGAATTGTACGGATTGGGATTGTATTTGTCATCCAAAGGGTTGCGGGGGAAGGATCTGTGCTGCCTGCGGGGCAGCGGTTCAGGTCAGGTCCCAAGCCCTGATCTGCCTTTCAGGCGTGGGTTTTCATGGGGCTGGTTTTGTTCTGGACCGGGAATACCAAACCACGTTACTCGAGTG
>JAUMJM010000001.1:22082500-22105000 GCA_033558235.1 Neomorphus geoffroyi | reverse complement strand
GCAGGAGTGTTACTCCGGGCGGCCCTGCCGTGATTAATTGGTCTGTAGGGGCTCATGGTGCAATTTTTTAATGCCAGCAAGTGTATTAGACGCTGGTAAACTGGCCCAGTTTGACCTAAGTGGAACTATCTTAATTTGTTTCCATGCAGCTCGCTGCCTGCACCTTTAAACTATGTGCTTTACATAGTCAGTGTCAAATGTGTTAGAATAATATTAGCACAGGTAAGTAAAATGCCTTTTTATAAGGCTTTAAATCATTTCTGCTACAGTTTAATGTGTAAAGCTACGGATTTTCCCAATTTGTTCGTAAGGTTATGTATCACAGACCTTAAATCATTTAAGGTTTTAAACCTGAGGGGTTCACTCACAGTCATGAACTGGAAAGCAGATTGCGAGAGACATTGACATGCTGATCAATGACACGAAGCCTCCAAACAAATCAGTACAGGACTTTAAGAGATGAAGCCTTACTGTGTTCTGTCTGTCATCAGAATTTATAAAGCATCTTAGTGAAAGCCCCTTGAGAATCATTCCTAGAATTTTGCAAGTCATGAGCGTGTATGTAAAATCTGAATTTTTTTTTTTAACCACAAGTAGCCTTATAATAGCAGAGCAGAAACGCAGTCTGCGGCGTCGGCGTGGGAGCACTGAGAACCTGCTCAGCGAGATTGGTTTCGAAAAGATGCTCGCAGCTTATCTTCTTCTTTGTTTCTACTTCTTGGCTTTCTTACGTAGTGAGCTGCACGTAAACACTAAATAGGTACATCTTGGGGTTTTAAGACATCAACAGCAGCAGAAATCCAGACAAACAAGCTGTCACTGTTTTTAGACACTGTGCAACTGAAAATGTTGGATGAGACCTGTGTTTATATGCAACAGTCCAGGAACTCGCTTTTCCTATACGTCCAAATATAGTAACCAAAATTCACATACTTGAATTCTAAGATGACATGGGCCTCTCTAAATGGGACCCGGACCCTGTCTAGATATGATCTCATATTTAAGAAGACTAAATCTGATGCAGTGCTGGGTGTTTGGGGTTTTTTTTAATGGTTTGTAAGAAGTTTTTGTTCTCTCCAGCCAACATGGTGAGTGCTTGGCTTGACTCCCCATCGGTTTGCTTCTCTTGTAGCTGGGCACACCTGTGGAAAATGGGGTTCCGGATCCAAGTAATGGCTTGTGCTTGCTCACCGCCCATTGAGGTCAATAGTAAATATGTAAGGAGAAGATGGGCTTTGCCTTTCGAGGCTTGTAATTGAAGTCTATAACCAGGGACAATTGGCATGTAAAGGAAAACTAGGCATGAAGAGAGAGCAAAAAAGAAACGTGTGTGAGAAGCTGTGGTGATGGCAAACCAGATGTCTACGGCAGAATCGTTGGCAGTTTGCTGTGGAAATGTGGGTTATAAAGGAGGGGTTTTAAGCCTTTACTGGGGGAATTCTCCTTTGTCAGAGGGGCTGGAAGGCAGAATTATCACTCAGAAAATATTTCAAAGCGTGTGATAAAGACTGGTTCAGTCTGCAAGCGAGGGGAGGAGGAGTAGAATCAGGAGGCGTTGTGGTAGACCATGGAAATGAAAATAAGTATCCTGGGTTTGGTGTGGTGGGGAGAGACCAAAGGAGAGAAAAGAGGAGGTGGCGCGGGGGAAGCGGAATATTGCACAGGGGTGTTTTGCATTGGATGTACTCGGGGCAAGGCGGAGTCTGGAGAGAGCCAAGAGGATACGTGAAGTGTTGCGTGGGTGTTGCGCTAGTGGAGGGCTGTGCTGATTAGGAGTGAGCTCCTAATTTGCGGGATTATTTAATGTTGCTTTTGTCGTCAATAGGAGTTCTCGAAATTGTTGTCTATCCTGCAGGTCAATAAATGGCCTTGGCCAGCAGAGTGGTCCTGACCGATTCAAACCTTCAGCTGGGCTTTCAGAGCCAGAGCCTGCTGTATGAAATAGTTGGGTTGATGTGGATGTACAAAGTGTATTAGTTGGAAGTGACCTTTAATTTCATTTGTTAGACATGCATCAGAATAAACATAGTTAGAATTCTTAGTCATAAATTCTTCAGATTATAGCTTCAGTCGAGTGAACTTTATTTTGCTCTAAGAATGCCCTTTGTTTTTGTTTCTATTTTGCTTACTAATGTAATGGCCCTAAATTCACTACTGACAAATATCTTGGAAGTGTTCTGGCTTGGCTTTTACTGCTAGCTCTTATCTCTTTTAAGTAGGGTTTATTAGATGAGATCATCTACAAAGGACTTATTTCTGTTATAAAATGGAATTAAAAAAAATAAAAATACAATTAGTAGCTGTTCTCTTTTTACTCAGTTTGAAAGATTAGAATATCAATGTCAAAGAGAATAACTGGGTTTCTGGAGTATGCTGTGCAACTTTGGCTTTATCCTATTTTGTCCTCTTTTGCTGCACTGTCTGGGGGAAAGGATCAGAGGAATTTCATTCTGTTCCTCAGCGTTATCTTGAGGAGAGGTTTCCCCTCTCAAAACAGTCCAGAACTGAAAGAACTTTTTAGTGCCCCAACTGAAACGGCCACCAAAAACGTACATTATGAAGGCTTAAAAAATAAAACATGTTAATTCCATTAATATCCTAAGTCTCTGTACCCTCTGCTGCTCTGCCAGTTGTCTGCTTGAGGTGGCATTGTAATATTTTAACGTAAACGTTTGATTCAAACACTGAGTTTTGACGTGTTGAATTTCTCACAGATTTTATTTTTACAGTTGTGACCTTCAGTTCCTCTCCTGTGTCTTTTAAGAATTTCCTCAGCCAAGGAACAGATTCGTTGGGTTAACAGAAACCGGTAAGAACCCTTACTTATATTGTCCTCATAACATTTTCTTCTGCTTAAGGATCTGAGGTTTTAGGTTTGTTTTCCGTTTAGGAAAAAATACAGAAAAATGAGGTACCTAAATTAGATTGAAAAACCTGTTCTCACATGGGTTTTTTTATGTCTTCAAAAATATTATGTCTTTAGCAAAACTTTTTATTGTAGTTCTTTCAGGGTGTAGTGAGCTACAAATAGATTATTCAAGAAAAAAAGGCTGCTTGGTAAAATCACGGGCATTCATCTTACACAGTTGATATGTAATAATTGTGTTAGAGATGAATCATCATTTATTACTTTATCAACAGACTGCTGATTTAAAAAAAAAAAATCCATGACACTCATGATTAAATTCATTTTATCACTTTTTGTTGTTTTTTTCCATAAGTTCAATAGAACATCTCATGCATATCATTAAGAACCATATTCTGTTGTATATTAGCATGAGAAGAACACCCATGAAAGCCCGTGGGTGGAAGGGTGCACTACACTGTACATCTGATTTCCCTTTGAGCTATTCCAGTGCTGCAGAGGAAAAGCTCCTGTAGAGTCTGAGAATTCAGATCGGTGTGGAAATCAGTGTGAAATCAGAATTGGGTTATTTGGCCCTCAGTTTGAGATAAAAGTCTGGATCCTAGGAAATAGCCAGTAATTAATTCTACATTCTATGATTCTACGTGTGTTAATTGATTCTTAAATCAAAATTTTCGATAGCTTCTGCTCCCAAATCAAATTCTTATGTTATTTCTTTATTGTAATTGTTATACTGGATTGTCCACTCACTTTTATATCTCGTGAATCAGTGGCAATGGTGTGATTCAGAGGAATTGTGCTGATTTATAGCTGATGTAAGTGAGAGGATATTCAGGCATATTAAAGCTTCAGTGCTGCAAATGCACAAGCAGGTATTGAATTACTGATGCTAATGGAATTACTCACGTGAGTAAAGTTAAGCATAGACGTAAGTGTTTTCAGGATTGATGTCCATACTTATGAATTTATATCATTTAAGAATATGGCTCACAATTTTTAAAACTTACTAATTGAATGTGAGCTACTGGATTTTATTCTAGACAATCGACTCAAAGAATTAGCGACTCGCTTCTAGAATTCCATCAACTTCACAGAAAATACGTGGATTTTTAATTCTGTAAATAGGGATGTAGTTTGATCAATTCATTGATCCCCACTAATATCAGGAAATACTTCCAGACTAGAGGAGGGGCGCAAAACTGAACAATTAGTGATACAAATGGTTTTGATCAAATGGTTGAACAGCTCTGCAAAGATGTGCTTCGCTTTGTAATAGTATTTGGAATCCAAATAAAACCAGTGGAGGGATGTGCTGTTTGTTGTGATGTTAGTGCAGCAAATGGAAATTTCTCAACATCTCTTGGATTTCAGGGGGGTCTCATGGAGCCATTCTAGGGGAGAAAAACCAAACCAAAACAAAGAACAAATTCCAAACCCACAAACTTGAACTATGCACGCAGAAGCTCATACTCGATTCTAATTAACAAAGCTTACCTTTCTCTTGACTGTCCCCCTTAGAGGTCATCATGTAAACTGTTTAAATTGATAGTAATATTATGCACCACGGAATTAATTTTACATTGTATACAGTTTTTATTGTGACTTTATCTTGTTTCAAAAGTGCTTACTTTCTGATTTTGTGGATATTACTGACTGGATTACTTTTATTTTGGTTTTTACACAACAGTTATATTAGAAATTTGCTGTTTTATTCTTACCTTCTTAGTAAAAATCCTTTTATCACACAATGGGTAATTTATATCCATTACCAGCCCTTTCAATCCTTTTCAGTGGTGCTGTCAGTGCCTTTGGCACAGTAATGATTAATGTGATCTAATAATAGTGTGCCATTATATTACCTTAGTAAAACATGTACCAACATCCTATTCAGATCTACCAAATTCATAGCTTCCTATAATATTTTTGTTGAAAGACAGGATTACTATTTTTCAAAGCTGAATTTTTTTTTTTTTTTCCTTTAACATATTTAATGAAATTCACAATTCTTTGCCATGGTAATCTTTATGCACGCGTTTGGGCTTGATGGGTGAATTTTATATCATTCTGTATTATTATGATTTCTTAGGCAAATTGTTTGACACGTGAAGAGAGAGATGCCTTACGTTGTTTTGTGTTCTTAAGGGTGCGTTTTAAGCATTCACTATCTTCTGATTATTCTGCTGTATTCATCATGGGGGTATATTTAGATTGTAGTATGCAAGAATAAGCATTTGGGCTAAGATGTAGCTGTGTCTTCCTGCTTTCTAACCCAGATACTGGCACATGCTCCAGAGGCCAGCGCTCTGCTCTGCTGCCCAGCAGCACCAGTTCAGGTTCCAGTGGCTTTGCTGGGCTGCATTCCTTTTGCCGTTTCCTTGCTGCTTTGCCAGTAGAAATGTGCAGAAAGGTGCCGGGCTGGGAGCTGGAAACTGGGATCTCGGGCAGCGCCGCGTCTTTGGTTTTCAATCCAAGGCACAGGCAGTGGAAAAGCAAAGCCATATGTATCTACCCTGTACTTGAGGTTCAACCAGGGACAGCGTTGCTTGACCTCAGACTGCAGTTGGCAGGTAGTACCGGTTCACCTAGAAGCAGAGAAACAGGACACGGTGGTGGTAACAAAAACTGTTGGTGCTCCTGAAAATGTTGGAGCTCTGTGTGTGTGTGACCGCCTTTGGGTCATTCCAGCTGCGTACGTGATAGGGTGAGGGAGTTTGCTGCTGCTTTTGCACTGAGCACCAATTCCCCCAGCCCTCTGCACCAGGAGGGAGTTCAGTCACAGCCTTCTTTCTGGTTTTGGGTTCATCTATCGAATAATGCTCCCAATCCGCATGGCTGAAGAGTTTGGATAACACTGCATCTTCGCAAAGCATCTTAAATCTTCATCACCCAAAGATGTCGTTATTGCAGTCAGGGAGTCACATACTTAACACTGTCGGAAAAAAATCGAAATGAAACAGTATGTCCACATTTTAACTCCGCTTTGGGATGGTTCTGTTAAATACACAATCTTACTGTTTCGTCATCTCGCAATAAATACTGAATGAGAAAAATATTTTAATCTTTTCAATACTGGCGATGTCTAAAAATGAGGGGAATGGGTGTATGCATTTATGTGGAGCCCTTACTTGATTTGGGCTAAGCGGTACAGCTGTAACGTGGTTTGAAGTACGCAATCAATGTAAACGAAGAACAGTATTTTAAATAGGGTGTATAAACTGGGCTTCTTTAGACATATTTTTAGGAAAAGAAAAGAAGATTGTGATTGTCATACCATATAATGATACTACAACTACTGGAAATAGATGCACCACCTTTGTTTTCTGCCATGGTAAAGACGGTGTCAAGCCTTGGTCATTTAAACTAAAAACATTCTCATCTCTTCCACTTAGCTGATTCTTCATGACATAACAAGGAGTGAGGTGGGGGGAAATAAAGCCCGAAATCTTGGCTTAGCATTGTGTTCAAAAGGCTTAAAGAAAGTTCGAAAAGATACTTCCCTCTTTTTAGTAATCAATAATTATTTACCAAAGAGAAACCTTCCATGAAGAGCTCTCCACAATCAGTTTGCTAGGGGAGATATGATCTGCTAAAGCTCAGACAGAGCTGTGTTGGTCTTGAGTAAGAGATGCCTTGGGTTGCCCTGTGAGTCACTGGACTGTGCTGATGGGGTTGTATTTTACTGCTTTGTCCCTCATGGATCCTGCAGTTGTGCTGGTCAGGACCAAGTCAGAATGAAAACGCGGGGCTCCCTATTTTCGGCCTACAATGGAACGATCAGTGGAAGGTGTATCCCTCATCTCTCTACGTACAACTCAATAGATACAGGAGGCTACAGAACAGACCTTTACATGGTCTGAAGCAGTTTCAGGACCTTATGTTGTTCCTTTCAGTGGGAGATAATTGTCAGAAGTGCACAAAGGGTTCCTTAAGCAGTTTCATGTCTGTTTCTTCTGGTGAAGTAGGGTTGGAAGTCGGTGAATTGGCCAGCGGAGGATTATTTCCTCTGCACATCTTTCCATCTTCCCTCTGATGGGATAGAGGCACTTAGTTGTCATCTCTGGGACTACGGCTGGTTAAAAGAGGGAGAAGAGGGCTCTGCTGCAGCTGCAGAAGCTGTTAAATAGCACCATGACAGTTCAGTGCCCTCGTTTAGGTTCCTGTGGTATTGCTGCACTGTGATCCGTGGCGCTCTGGGGTAGGTTGGGAAGTGCCTCTTTTGTGCGACTCTGAAAGAAAGGCCTCCTGGTAAGCACGGAAAATAAGGTAAAATTAAAAGTCTTGGCCTAATTCTTAGAAGACAGAAAAGCACAAGAGGAAAGTATTTTTGGCTTTTAAGGCTAATTTTACCTCTTGTGAGGCCACCGGGTCAATGAGTCGAAGTGGCGACTGGTAATTCTTGGGTTATATTACTAGCCACTGAATTACTGTGTGACTTTGTAATGAAACATAAATGTTCTCTCTGTTCCCCGGTGGGCATAATACCATTTACCTGTCTCAAAAATGCTTTGTAATTTAATTAACACTTGGAGTGCTCTTTGAGATCCTTAGATAAAAGCAGGCAAAATGAGTCAATTGTCACAGAAATCCCAATTTATCCCCATTTAAAAAAAATTACACTTTGTCTTGACTTTTTCAGACCTCAAATAATGTTTGATAGGAGTTTTGGGCTTTGTTCTTACTGGTCCTTAGAGCCACTTATTCTTAGTGATTTGCATAGGCGCAGTGTAGGTATTACTTTTTTTGTTCAACAGAGTATTTTGGTGGATCATAAATTACCAGTCCCTGGGCTGGGAATCTGTTTCTGAGAGAAGCCTGCATTTTCAGCGAGAATTTGAGTTGTGCTGCAGAAGTTCTGCATTATTTTTCAACGTACACTTTTTATTGTTTTAGGGGAAGGATTTCTGAATGTTCAGTTGTACACGGGATACAGTGGCTTGGTCTTTGCTGCAAGTATGCCAGCATCTTGCTGATAAATCACACGCGACTGTGCTGTTGTAATTACGGCTGTTCGACAGTTGTGTGTAATTACCACATCCCATCGCGGATGGACCACTGACCGATGACCAGACCAAGGGTTTCGTTGCCATAGACAATCCCTGTCTTATAAATACACGCCTTTGGACCCGTTCAGATATTGAATTGTAGGTACAGTGCTGTTTAATGCGTACTCTGGGAGCCAGCCCAGATGTGCGGGTAAGAAGTTGATTTTCTTTTTCTTTTTTTTTTTTTTTTTTTTTTTTTCTTTTCATTCTCCTCTGAACTTCTCACTCAGAGAAGCAGCAACACTTGCGGGAACTAAGCTGCAACTTCAGCTCATCAGTATTTTCCATCCTGTGTTTCACACCAGGCTGGATGGGGCTTTGAGCTCCCTGATCCAGTGGGAGGTGTCCCTGCCTGTGGCAGGGGGTGGAACTGGGTGGGCTTTAGGGTCTCTTCCAATCCAAACCATTCCATGTTTCTATGATCTTGTTTTAGAAACTGCCAGATCTCTCTCTCTCTCTCTCTCTCTCTCTCAAATCTCTTTGCTCTGGGGCACCTCACTCATTCTCATGTTTTTCCCTTAGCTCCATGCATTGATGTGGGTTTACTGCCTACCACTCAACTTTATTTTCAGAGAGTACCCACACATACCTGGATACAGCTGGGCTCAAAGGAAAGCTCTTGGCAAACACATCTATGTTCACACATTTCCCCCCTTTTAATCTGCGTTCTGCCACTGGTCTTATTTAAATGTTCAAAAGGAGTTTAAGCAGTCGTTTAGATAAGCAGATGATCACAGCAAGCATCTTGCAGCTAGCAAAAATGTTGCACACCTGTTTGTGCACAGCCTTGATGAAACATCTCAAAGTTGTGCTAAGTGAGTCTGCCTTTCCCTTCTGGTATTAAAAATGTCATTATCTTGAAGTCGTGAGTTGCACTTCTTGTGCAATAACATATAATAGCACCTACAAGGGAGTTTGTATCTCTCTTATTCTTCTTCCCTTCATCTACTGCAACAGTTGTTTCAGAAGAACCCTTTTGGTCTGGCTTTGATAGTCTAAACAGACAGTCTGAGGTGGTTGTGGCTGAAACTGAGGGCTGTCTTTCAGCTTCCATGAACGTGTTGGAAGGCGAGGAGAGCTCAAGTGATCTGCTGCTGCTTCTGAAATATTTCAGAGTAGCACATGCTCCATTTAACGGAAATTGTTGATATTTTTTCTGACTCTACAGCTGACTTCCTTTTCTCCTGTATAAATTCTGCTTTTACTGCATCTTATTTTTTACCATATCCTACCACAAATTTGGAGGAAAGCTGGAGTGGGAGATGCCTGTGAAGTTCATAGTCCTACACAGCACTCGTGCAGGGGACAGTGCTGGGAAGAACCGCAAATGCACAGATGTGATGTGAACATTTGGACGTATGACTTGTGCGAGTCCCTTGCTCTGAGAACAGGAGAAAGTGTATGGCTGTAGCACTCAGGTGAAAAATGGGAAGCGTCTCTCCCTGTCTCCCTCACACTCCTCCTCTGGAATATTACATTTTTACTCAAAGAGTTGCTGTGTAAAAATAGGGCACGTCTTTCCTCTCTCAATCGTGATCTCGGGTGTTGCTCTGCGTGGACGTTGTCCCACGGGCAAAGCGCTGGAGGAAAGTTCTTGTGCTCCTTGTCTTCCCTGTGGGTGACTGCACATTGCGTGGCTGAGCAGATGTGCCAAGGCTATGGAAAAAGAGAACACGCCAAGCTGACTGTTTCCCCAAGCCAGCAAATACACATTGCAACCCGGCTTCTTATTCTAGAATGCAAGATTTTACTTTTTGAATAACTACTGTATTTTAACAATAGGCGTCAAGTGGTTGCTATGTGATACACAACAGTGTTTTTCATGAACTTCTGGCTGCTGAATAAGCCCGGCAAATATGGGTTCTTACCCTTTTAGTTTTCTGGGTCAATTCATTTTGCACAAAGGAGAGAATGATAATTTGAGTTGTAGGCAGGGAATGTTTTCTTCTGATGGTAGGAAAGATGAAAGCTGGTTTTATTTGATTCAATCTTAAATTAAAAAATATAATTCTTTATTATAGAGTAACAAATAATTATCTCATTACTAAAGGCATCCTGTAAGTTTGTTACGGAGTCTTTCTCTGTAAAATTATTGCTGGTTTTCCCTGCAAACTAAAAGTGGGAGAGAAGGACAAACGCAGAAATAGAAATGTATATGTAACAGGCATGGGTGGAAATTATTATTTTTTAACGCGATTTGATTACCCCAAAAGTAAAGACCTAGGTGGATGCTTTTTGTTAGTTAGGTGATGCTTGCCGATTACAGGCCACACAAAGTGTTTCTGCTGTTCTCCTGTGTGAATGTTGAACCCTTTCCTGCCTGTGGGTCGGAGAGGACAGTGTCAGATTTAGTTGGCTTCCTGGTGGGACACCACATCGAGGATGCTTTTATGTTCTTATCTCCTGTTCTGTTGTTGGAATCCCATGGAGTTGGATTTCTGAGACCTGTGGATTTGAGATCTGTGTGAGAGCAGCGGCCGGCGCTTGATGGCGCAGGGAGGGACCGGTGAGGTGGCAGAAGAGCAGGCAGATGTCAGCAGCTTACACAGGGGTGATGGCAGCTTCTGTGAGAGGATGAGATCTCCAAAAGGAGGGATGAAGGAAGGCATTTGGGATTGAGGGAAGAAGGGAATTCAGTTATGCAAGGGGAAGGAGAGAAATTATCTCTGGCTGTGCAAACTTACATGTCCGAGTCTCTTAGTGCTAAAGATCTCATTTAATTTTAATTAGATTCTGGATTAAGGATGCTCATACGGGCTCATTCATGAAGGTTTTGGAGCAGGGAGAAAGGTGCTTGGTTGGGAGGAAGGAGAAAGTCCTGGCCATCCTTGGAAAATCGTCTGCTTCTCTCCCTCTTTGCTCAGTTGCCGTTCTTGGTTTGCTTCATTCCAAACCGAGTTGTGAGGAATGGAAGTTTTCTCTTTGGATTTGGACACTGCAACCCTGCCCCCCGACCCAAGAGCAGCGATTGCTTGCTGACACAGAAAGAAAAATTCTTTCATGGATGGCACTTTTATTTCATTTTTTTTCTTAGATGCTCCATGTAAAGCATTTATCATTGGGATAATTTTCCCTCTCAAAGTCATATCAGACACAAAGCTGTCTTCAGGGCTATTTCTTCTAGTTCACTGGACAGCTGTTCTGCCTGAAAAGAAAGAAAAGATCATATATCAATCAAAGGCTTCGGGAGAATTCTTATGTTCTTTAACTAAGAGGAAAATCCGAACTGCAAGTTCTTGATCTTCCGACTTCTGCTTGTTCAGTCTGGAGATCTGCATTGATAGATTTTTGCAAGAGTATCTGTTGGGTTTATTTTTTAATGTTTCTTTTGTGTGTCGTCTTGCTGCTTGGAGGGTGTTACAAACTCCTCTTCGCTGGTGGCAGCCACATCATACGCAAACAGTTTTCTTACCCCTGTGACTTGATTGATCCTCTTCTGAATGTCAGTATGGGCAGAAATTAGTGCTACTTGGCAGAAGCGAGGTTTTCATCTTTGCTGATGCTGAAAGAGGGTTTTCCAGTGAAAAAGGACTAAAGGGCTGAAGGATGCGTGCGAGCTGCAGCCTCTTTTACCGGTGCAGATATATTTACTCATCATTCTGTGTTTCTGTAACACCATTACGCTGAAATAACTAACAGGTAATAAATTCCTTTTTTTTTCTTTTGGTTAATTAATTTATTACTAATTATGCGTTTGCCCTGCACTGCGGTGCTGATTTAAAGAAAATTGAAAGTACATTAAAAATTCCTTGCCTTTAAAAAAAATATTCAGAGTACTTTACACAATTTACAAAATGGTGTAAGTACAGAGTGACAGCACTGAGTTTAGCTGTGTCCTTTCATATCTAAATATGGGGTGAAACCAGAAGTGGCCTTGGATGCCTTTCTATCCTGGCCACGATTACCTTCCGGAGCGGAAACCCCATCCCTGACTCCGGGTTTTCTGGCTGTGTCGGGGCGTGTTTGCACAGCCCAGGGCAGGACTGGGCAGGTCAACTGGGTCCAAGCTGAGGGTGGACTTGGACACGCTGCATCCCAGGGGAGTGTTAAGATAACTTGGACAGTTTTCTACAAAGTGGGGGACAAAAAAAGACATAACTAAATTCCAAGAAGACTTTTTCCTATCGGCCTTTTGGTGCTCTTCAAAGGCGCCGTTGGCTCCTGTTGGGTGTCCATGCTACATCAGCCTTTGGTGGCATCTTCAGCCCCGGCCAGTGCTGCGCGGGGCCGGCAGTGTACGGACACCCAGCGCTTTTGGTGCGTTTTGCTGAAAGGGACCCTGTGTTCTCGAAGCAGCAGACCTGGGCTCGGGTAGGGCTTTGCGAGGGCTGCCTGGCCAGGAGTGCTGTGCATATGCGACTGCAAGCAAAAATAAGGCGTGATGCAACTAATTCTGCAGTGGCAGAGAGGTTTGAGAAGGGAAAGGTGCCAGCATAATTGTGTAAATGCTTGTATTTACATATACTTTAAATTGTCCTGGTCCAGAATTTCCCAAAGCAAAGAGATTATTGATTTTTGGCAGATCCTGGATCACATCGCTTGCCGTGTTGTATCAGAATATTGGGCCTTCAAGTGCCATTGATTATGACCAGGAGCAGAAGATTTAGAGGAAGAGACAAGAATCCTGTGATCAGTCAGTGCAGAACAAGCTCTCCGTATGGGAGGTGTGATTATATAAGCAGGATGCGTGGCCAGTGTGTACAACGTGATAGTTCCCGAGGAAGGGAAAACAATGAGGATGATTTAATTCTCTTTTGCTTCGAAATAAAAAAAGAGCAGTTTTATTTAATCAATAGACTCTGGGGTTTGATGTATGGGTGAAAACTTACAACCAGTGGAATAATATTTCTGGTTAAGCACTTCTCATCAGGAACTTGTTTGACCTGTGAGCCGCTTCATTTTTTAAACTTAGATGTCTCTATTATAGAACTTCTAAAGATTGTTGCAGTGCCAGCATGGGGAGCGCGTGTGCGTTTTAATACGGATGCATCTTGTAGGAAAGGAGATAAACCTCTTTCTTTGTGCAGACACATACATGATTTATCAAACATATTGCATTACTCTGTCTTTACAGTAAGATGTACAGTGGATGTGAATTACTCTATCTGTGTAGGATTAGAAACTCTGATGTTCTGTCTTGTATTCAAGAAGAGGATTACTCTGCAGATAACGTGCAGATAATTTACTTTTAGTGAGGCGCTGCAGCTTAAGGACAGGAGAATCAACTTTCTTGAGGTAAAAGGGAGTTGGTGTGGAACAATACAGTGTAGTTGACCACTTTTAGCAATATCAAGCTGGCATCAGAAATAAAATATTGTGTATTCATTGAACAGTCATTTTTTCAGTTATCCTAAAACGATCTTTTGATTTTTGAAAAAAGAAAAATAATCTGTTGTAAATGCTGGGTACCTTGAAATTCACCATTTTTATTGCATGTCTGATTGGCAGCATTAAATGCCAGCAGCTCATTTAAATGTGAAACATCTGTACATTATTATTTAGGGATTTTTTCATCTGTTGATTTTAGAAATGAGGATTTTATGAGTCTTTGCATGCATAGTTGTGTATTACTTATATATGAAAGCAGTCAGTAATGAAAGAATAGTCCTAATAAACTATGTGGTTTTGTGATTAAGGTAGGAAATGCACAGTGTCTGAAGAAATACAATATGTGTTGCATTTGATTTTTTAGGTGTGGCAGCAGCAATTATGATTTCGTAACAGTGGGAGTAACATGACATTTCAAAAGCACAGTGAGAAGATTGTTTTTTTATACACAGCAGTGTAAATTCTTAAAATAACAATGTAATTTTTACATTTCTCGCTGGATATCGGGGTAATCCAATTTAGAACAATTTATTCTCAACAGGTATGGTAAAAATAGATACATCATTCTGGAGTGTGGTATCATACATTAATTTTTATGAGTGAGTTATGAAGATGTACAACTCAGGACTAGGATAAACATCATATTCCTTAATTAATCCATTATGTTATGGCACATATGTGCCACTTTTATTACCCTAAAATGAAAAATGTAACAAAACCCCAGCTTTTTTTTGTATATTAGAAAACCTTTCTTCTAGAATCATAAAAAGGTAAAATTTAATGCACCAAACACTATTAATGAGTTAGATGTCTAAATTCCTACAAGACTTGTAAGATAAAGAGCCATCATCTTCTGGTAACAACATTCAAATAACGTTCTTAACCTCAAATGGTTTAAAGCTTATGGATGCCGTTCCTACATGTTGAAATGGATCCAGACCACTTAAATTCCAGCTAGAGGATGCAGGTGTATCTGTCTGGGCAACATGGTGGGGACAGCACTGGAGAATGAATGAAGAAAAAGAATCTGCCCTGTTAGAACCTCCAAATGTGATTTCATAGGTGCAGGTGGTTCAGAGAGATTTGCAATGAACCTCTTTCTCTTAAGGGTTGTCTTGAAGCTCTCAGCCACCACTCTCCCTTCTGCCCCATCGTGGATCCCAGCAAATGTGGTGTATTTGTTTCAAGGGTAGGAAACTTGGAATTTCTAGGGGAAGGATGGCAAAAGGTCCCCTGCTTGACTCTGCCAGCAGCAGCTTAGGAGGTTGTTCCCTTGGCTCTGAGCGTGGGTAGGTGCCATGCAGGAACTGTGGTTTTATTGGCAGGTGGGGATGCATATTAGTCTGGTAATTATCAATATTTTGCATTTTCAGTGAAGGATCTGCAAGAGTGTTCGTCATCCGTTGATTAAGGAAGCAAACCTCGTCCTGCTCCGGCCAGCCAGGTGGGTTGGGTCAGCCCTGCCAGCAGGAGTAACCGCGCCTTGGGAAGGTGGGGTGACTTTCCCAACGTCTGGCCCTGGCAGAGCTGCCCGTGGCACATCTTGGGACACACTCCAGATCTCCCTTGCTTCCTGGCGTACAGCTTCTCCTCTGCACAATGGATCTGTTCGATTATCTAAAACGGGAAGTGTTTTTCTGAAATGAGGTGTTCCCTCTTGTGTTTGTGTGCTAGAGCTGGGTGCTGGCACAGTTACTGCAGCTCGCCTACAAACTCTATCAGAATTTCCTAATACCAGACCTATGAGTTTATGAATGTGCTATTTGTGTGCCCAAGAGCAAATGATCTTTAAGGTATCTATGTGAATACCTTTTAATGAGATTTTACAATGTTAGGCTATCTGTCATTTCTGAAATCTGATACTAATAGAATTTAGTATTTGTCGTTTGGCATTAAAATAAGAATAGACATAAAAGAACATAAACCAAAACACTATTAATGGAAAAATCAAATTAGAGATTATTGTGTATTGAAGACATTAAATTTAATGTAAATTAGTGCAATACAAAGAAATATGTTTTCCCCCTATCTCAGCATTAGAACAGTGCTGCTTTTCTCCACATGTCTGTGTCACCAGGTTGTTATTTCTTTTGTTTAGTCATATAATAGAATGTGTTGAGACATATTATCCTCAACTTGTGTAACAGCCTACAAATACTGATTGCAGTTTGAGCTTGTTATGGAAAAGTATTGCCCTGTGGATTGAGAAAATGACCAACAGTGGACTATAATCTATGAAGCTGAGAGTAAAATTGCCAACTAGAGGTCATTTTTCAAACCAAGGGGCAATAGTTTTCTACTATAAACTGAATATTACAGTCAGTATATGTTTTATTAAACCATTTGAGAAACTTGGGAGCAGTTTCATTTAAACTTCTTGCTTGATGTGGCTCAGAGAACAGGCCCAGGGCAGCTCACAAAAGAGGCCCGGCGTAGTCTCTATAATAAATATTCTGTATACTCAGTAATTATGAAGGCTTTAGGGCAATAGCCATATCCTGCCACTATTCTGCATCCTTAGCAGCAATCGAAGTCATTAAGATTTGTGTATAAAAACTAGTGCAGACTGCTCTTTTTCTCTGTGATATGGTGACAAACTAGGGCCAAACTATATAGAAAAGCCAGTTACGGCTATTACAGCCTAAAAGATCAAAAGGAAAACACCTTTTCCTCTCTCCATACCCTTCCATTGGTTTTGCTCCCTACTGAAGTGTGCAGACAGTGGATCTCTTTACTGGCCCTCACTCAGGGTGATGCTTAGTGTGTTTCTCAATAAGAGGATTCTCATTCTGGAAACAGAAATAACAAGAACAAGCAGGGACAAAGTGAAACCATTATCCGCCTCCTTTAGTGCCTCTTGCTTGTCCGTAAAGAGCTCTGCCCCTCTGTGCTTTCTGTGCCCACTGCTCTGTCTAAGTGCCTGTGACCGTTAGCAGGTTGTCAGTGCCAAATTCTTGGTGGATGTCAGGTTCTAGGGGGAGCGATAGGGAGTTCTGACCTGTCTGCAAAACAGGGAGCAAAGGAAAATGGGAACGACCGTAGTGGTTTGGGCAGAACGGATCCATATAATGTCTTTCACCTTTTCCTTGGGAATCTCTGATGGATGTGTTTTGTTTAGAGCTCCTTGGGGGGCTTCTCCTTGGTGGCTTCTGCAAGCTTTGAAGCCAACTTGTCTGCCTTGCAGGATTTTTGATTTTCTAGTTTGGGGCCAAGCTCACAGACTGATGCTGGTTTCGTGGTGTAAGTGTGTCCCAGTCCAGTACTAGTACGCTGTCACCAGTAAACATATTGAAGTGACTGTGTGCCTAAGTTGCAAGTTCACTTGTCACAATTATGCTTGTAAATTGTGCATTCACATAACCATAATTAGAAATTTCTGTCTGCGCTTGCCAGATTAATGCATAGTTACAGCTGCAGCGTGGGCAAATTAGGTGCAAAATTTGTTTTTGCACTTTGAGTTTTTAAAAACAATACGTTACATCCGTGTGTGTGTATTATACAGGCGTAGACAAAGTTTTCTAATGGTCATAATTTTAAAGGTCGACGTGAAACTTCGCCACCTGGGTAAGGGTGATGGATTAGAATAATAAAACTTGGGCTTTTATCCATCCTAGTCCATCTCCTTGACATCACAGCATTGCTCCCTGCAGGGCACGTGCTAATGCTTCGTCCAGAGCAGGTTTAAATGTCCCAAGCAGTGAAGTTCCCACTGAAGTTTCACAGGTATATTTCAAAGGATGTTTTGCTGACCCTTTCTCTTAAATTTATCAGTTTACCCTGTTAAGTTGGTCCTAACTTAAGGGACTTTCCTGTGTGTGACTCCTCGGTGCTTCCGTGCTTCTAAATATTTGCTTTGGGATTGACTGTGCCCTTTTTCTCTCACCCACTACCTAACACCGTCACTAGGCAGATTGTGGGGTTTCTCCAAAATTCTCTGAATTAAAAGACTTGGCCAAACAAAGATTATATTATTAATTTATTGTTGCATGTATTGCATAATATATACACGCTTTCTCTTTATGATTATGTATCTCATCTGTGTTCATTCTGGAAGGATGTTGTTTAGAGGTCTGTCTGATTGTATTGGGCACTGTACAAACATATAATTAATCTCATTTTTAGCAGTGCTTAGCTCCAAGCTGAGGGTGTAGAAATATAGGGTTATTAGTTTCTAGAACATTTTTATTATGCTCTTTCTATTTTGATTGACAACCTCTAGTATTTTAAGATGACAGAACTAAAACTTATGCTGCCAGATAGCATCAATATAATGTATGCTAAGTAAACAGAAGCATGTGAGCAGGATAATATTTATGGAATAGTTACATAGCAATGTGGTAAGAGACTAGAGAGAGAATTATTCTTCAAGAAGGATTTGATATCTTACACTCTTTAAGAATACAAACATAAGACTGAACTTTGCACCCTGTTCCCTCGGGATAGCGCACAGGTTTATCATCTGTCCTGCCTGGGTTGTTCTTGAAGGCTTCTTCCTTTCTCTCGAATTGCCTGCGTAGGGCAGGCGTAGGAGAAGATCCCACAGAACCACGGACTCATTAAGGTTGGAAAAGACCTTTAGGATCATTCAGAAATAACAGACAGAAGTACGGAATGGCATCTCCGTTAGGAGGCAGAAATTAATTTAAAATTGAGCGCTACATGAGAGGATAGGAGGATCTTTCTTCACAGGAATGTATCCCTATGAGATGAGTTGTGTAATTCCTCTGCTTTGCCATTCGATGGTTTGCCTTGCAGCTCCAGCTGAAATTTCTATTGAACCCTTCATATCGAGTCTTTTCCCAGAGAGCCTGGCTGTCCAAGTAGATGAGGATCTGGAGGGGTGAGAGACACAGTCAGTAGTGTTGTGAGATAACTGATTTGTGAGGAGTAGGACGGAGTCACTGTGACCAAGTCAGGTTGCAGTTCCTCATTTGGAAAAAACCCAGTAATAATTTTAACTGAGTAAAAAATAACTTGGCCTTCAGAACAAAAAGAATAGTTACTATGAATTATGTGCAAATTTCCCACGTGTTTCTAGTGAATATTTAATATAATGCAATTAGAGGCAGGGCAAGAATTATATAGCTTTTAAAACCCCATGAACAGAGACTCCTGTTTTCGTGACACAATTTGCCAACCTAAAATTGCTTATGAAATTCGTGTTAAAAGGAAGAAGCTGGAATGTTCAGAAGCTGGTTCCAAAGATTGTGCTTAGGTCTGTGTTTGTTGACTGCCATGCTAGTGCCAAGCTTGGCTTTAGAATGTGTCAGCAGAAATGTGCCTCTTCTGAAAACACGTATAAATGATACAAACTAAGTTAAGGTGTGAATTCCTGTGTTCTGTGAACAAGTAAATTGAAAGATAAAATTGGCATTAATCAAAAAGTACAGAGAAACAGGGTGCTCTCTTTAAAATAGTGTCAGCTTGCATCATTTTCTGGCAAAAAAAGTGCTCTGCTTAGTGTTGCAGAAAGTTTCAGGCACAGAATATATTAGACAGAAGAACCTGGAAAGGAGTAAGACTGTTAATTGTGTTTTACTTGGGCTAATTTTTCCTAGTTTAAACCTAGTGTACCACTTTCAATGAAGTACCACGCGTACCTGGCTTTAGAGGGAGAAATTCTAACAAGCAACTCTTCAAATCATTCTCAGTTCAGGGTTTTTTAAATATATGACCGAGAAGGGCTGCTTGGGTCCTTTGCGCAACACCAGCGCGAGTCGCTGTAAAATCACGAGGTACCATGATTAGGCAGGGGGTTTTGGCAAACTTGGGTTAACTAGAGAAGAGAGGGAGAATCGGTGGGATTGGTACCTTTCACTGTTGTTTACTGTCTTGGGTGAATGTCTTTATCCAGTCATGGGGACAAAAAGTATCCCAGGTGTGGCGTGTGTTGGTTTTCCCTGAGCATGGCTTTACGTATGGTACCTGGCTCATACTGGGGCTGTGAGACAGCACTTCTGAACAGCTGCAGTTTCTGGTTGCAATCAGAACATTTTTTAAGCACAAAAGTATATTAAAAAATACTCGATCACACAACATTTATTTTGAGCCATCAGTCAAGCTTAGCAGTCATTCCTTAAATATAATATCATACTTTATTGTTGGAAAACTCTCTTTTGGACTGTAACCTTGTCTTTCCTCTTAAGCGATTGACTGCTGCCAGTGGTCATCTAGTGGGCCTTTTGTATTTGCTGCAGTTTTTCACTCCCTGAAAGTGGTTTTACTCTTGACTTGTGCTGGGCATCAGGCTGATGCCATTAAAAAAATATCAGTCTTAAAATGCTTATTATGACTCCTGAGTGGTGGGAGCAGTGAAGGTGCTTGTGGCTGCACGATTTGTGGGTAGCGGTTCTTGTTGGTCAAGATGATGTGCCAGTGTGTCTGACACGCTTGTAAATTGTTATCAATCCTGTTACCAATTTATGTATAATCCCTTCGTGTCCATCTGTGATTCTCGCGGTTCATCTCTTTTGGGCATTAATATTCACGTTTCAGAATGATGCGTCCCACGACCAGCCTCACTTTGAGGGAACGGTGCCACATTATGATGGAATCAAGTGTCAGGATGTCTTAGATAAATAAGCTGATCGGCATGAGAAGAGAAAACTTCATCTGGTGGGAAAGAAAATGGGGAGGAAAGGCCGTGGGCTTGAGTGCCATTGGAAAGGAGGCACTACCCACTAGAGGATAAATGAAGAAGTGAGCCACCTTTGTCACTTGTGTAGCTGGAGCGAGGGTGGTTGTGTTGAGGGTTAGCGTTCTGGTGCACGCTCTTCAGGTGACCTCTCTGGACTTCGTAGCCATGGCTCCTTTGAACTCTTCTAGCCTTGTCCCGTGGGCTGCCCAGTGTGATTGGGGTGCTCTGTGCCAAGGTTCAGGAAGGGTCGTGTTGGGGATGTTACTCGATGAACCTCACCTTCAGGCTTAGATCATCAGGGTCAGGATTTCAGTGCTGTTACTGCTTCCATTTGAGTGTCTTTGTCACCTGTAACTTACATCCTGTCCTCACATGCTTGCTCAGGGATGGTGTTGATGTTTGGTGGGAGCTGCAAGCGTGTCGGAGATCAGATGGAGAAGGTGTACATAATGCATCCGAGTGTTGTGTGTGGCAGGCACGGTAATGGAGAGAAGCTTTAATATATACGGTACCTTTATTATGCAGTCAAGTTGAAAAAAAAGTGGATGATTCTATTTAGCAGTTGTTTTTTTGTCTTGAGTGTTTCTATCTTTGACTGATACAAATATTTTGGAATCTAAACATATCTCCACAATACTGTTGTGTCTTTGTTCTGGATTTCTTTCATCTTAACTTATCAACACAGTATATGAGCCATTTTATCCTACAGCGTGATCATCATCCTAGTGTGTGTTTGCTCATTAATGTCAGGTTAAGATCTAAAGAAATACGAAAGAGGGAGTGAAATTTCTTTTTTTTTTTTTTTTGTTCTGTTTGTTTGTACTAATTTTTTTATACTAATAATGATGGAAATGAGAAAACTATACTGTGGCTTTGGGGGGAAAAAAGTACACACATTTTCCCACAAGTGCTGTGTGATTTGATCAGATCACCACCCACAAGCTCATAAAAAAGAATATATTTTGTCTTGAAAATTTTTATTTTGACTGGTGTGATTTTTAGCATTTATTCTGTATTTTCTGAAGTTTTCAGGGGAAACTCTGCAAGTGTTTTGATGGAGTTGAAATGCCTCGCTTACATTTGATGGTTTTAGATCGTTACACTATGTTTTAATACAATAATAATACACTATATTGTGATTAAACCATAAATGACAGAATTCAAGGAGAGTGCTTTGACTTTTCCAAGGTAAACATTTCCATATTGCCATACCAGTTTGGGCCTGGTTTGGGTTGGAACCAAACTTTTTGCTGAAAGTTTAATTTTTAACTGATCTACCTGTGACAATGAGTAGAGCAGCAATGGCTCTTCCGCTGTAGCACTTCCCGACAATCACCGTCTCTGCCTCTCCGTGTTGCTGTATTATTTTTCGGAGCAGTCAGTGTTCAGTCCCCAAAAGCAGGAGGCACAGAGGTCTTGTTTCTCTTTTCTGCCTTCAGAATATGAGACACAAAGAAGCCCACAGTCTAGGTTTGTTGCAGCAAGTTGGCATTGTAGGGCACATTCTTCCCAACATCTTGAGGCTTTTAGCAAGTCTTTTCTCTTACTTGAAAACCGACACAGTTTGGCTTCTGTTTGTGGAGGAGTCACAATCCTGCAAGGCTGATTTGAGTTTCCTAGCCCTGTTCTAGTGGCTTTCAATAACATAGAATCCTGTGTGAAACCTCCCAGCTTTATTTACAACATCGAGTTGGGGTTTTTTTAGCTGCAAACTATACCTCTCAGTGAATGACAGCCTGTATTTGAGCAGGCACTGCTTCGGTTTGGGTAAAATGTGGGGCAGAAAAGCTCCAGAAAACTACAAGAAAAGGAGACCTAAGGCAGGCTTTTTATTTTGGTACCATCCTGTTTATGTGTACACGTTGAGTTTAGTTCACAATAATAAAACGTGTTGAGACTTGCTGGATTTCCCAGCCTTGAGGATCAAAGGTGCTCTTTATTGACAGGTGTTGTCAATGCAGGCTTCCCCAGATGAACCAAATACTTCATTTCGAGGCACTGACCTTCCAGCCTGGGCCTAATGCTAAGAATATAAATTCAGTTACCAATTAAGGTAGCACTGACTTTTTAATGACAGTTTGTATCCTTTTTTTTTTTTTTTTTTGCTGGGTACTGTACGAGATGAACGAACTTATTGCACAAACGTTCTGTGTGCCTAACCTGTCCCTGGAAGCACCACTGCAATTGCTCCCCTGTAAGAATGAACGGTCTTTGAGTGGTTTTTGGTTTTGTTTTGTTTGACATCCACTCAATTTATGATTAAAATCATCCTACTTGAAATATTTCAAATAACCTTTCTGAGCAATTCAGATCTCTGAATACTGTGGTGTTAGCAAGCTGCCTTTGTTCCGATGCAGCCCTCAGAGTGGTGAGAGGACCTAAAATAGCCAAGTGGGACTCGCTCTGAGCCAGCCCTTTGCCTAGGACAAATAAGAGCAGTAATAGCAGAGTGGCAGTTGACACCGTCTCCAGCCTCGTCACCAGCACTGTCTGGGCTCCCAGAGTGGCCTTTGGTTGCCCCAGACACCCTGCATTCATGGCCTTGGGTGGAGTCAGTGGGACTGCCCGCTGGAGCCTGACTTTTGGCAAGGTAACCGGACTCCGCACAGGCTACGGGGGTGCAAGCC
>JAUMJM010000001.1:22055000-22080000 GCA_033558235.1 Neomorphus geoffroyi | reverse complement strand
TACGGCACTACAGCGACCTGATGGATCATAATGGCTCCAGAGGAGCCATTGCCGCCGATTGGCCAAGTGATCTATGAATTAGAAGTTCTTTAACAGTTTTGAAGAAGCTATTAGGGTTTATTGTGTCAGTGACACCTGCCTTTTTAGTGTGGAGTTACTGTGGCTTGAGCCACTCCCACAGCCCCTGGAAAAGATGCTGCTCAGGAGAGGAGCGTTGGGGGGAGAAGGGGCTGTGCAGCAAAGCAAAGGTGCAGACAGGCTGAGTTTGGGTCTTGAAAAATCTGAATTTTTCAAAACATCCCAACTGAAGTTCAGGGGAGCGTGGCCTGAGGGCTGCTGTGTAACAGCACAAACGTCATTAAATCCTCTCTGTAAGATTTAGCTTTTTACAGAGCTGGGAAGTGCACGCTGGGGTTGGATTGCAGCCCATCTGCAGTAGTCTCTGCCGTGGGATTTATAAAGCTGTGATTTGCAAGGCCATGGCTGGCAAAGCTCTAAATTCTGACCTTAAATGCAGCACCGCAAAGCTGTGGAGAACGCGCAGCCTCAGTTGATGCTACAGATAAATTCTGTGCTGAACGTTTTATGTGAATTTA
The DNA here is from genome assembly GCA_033558235.1 of Neomorphus geoffroyi. Taxonomy (NCBI): domain Eukaryota; kingdom Metazoa; phylum Chordata; class Aves; order Cuculiformes; family Neomorphidae; genus Neomorphus; species Neomorphus geoffroyi. The sequence goes on along the minus strand of JAUMJM010000001.1, from coordinate 22,079,404 downwards.
CTGTTAGGTGCAGGTGAGGTTCCTTCCCTGCGTGCTTGGAACCCTCTGAAGAGGTGAATTGTTGAGATGTAAAACGATGTGGGTTTGAACATTCCCACCCAGAAATGAGGCTTGAATGGTACTTGCCATGGAAAGGAGACACGATGCGAGGCTGGAGCTGCAGAGAGGATGCAGATGTCCACTGATACAAGTGGCTTGTCCAGCCACTGAGAAATGGGGGTTGTTATGTGGATAGAGACATACGGACAGAAGTGTAGTGGCTGTTCACACTGGAATCATGTTGTAAACTCACCCCTCTCCTGGGAATGTTTATATGTGCCTAGAATTTGGACCAAGAACTATGTGGTGTGATGCTTTTGGCAAAATGAGACTTGATCCTCATACTTGCTGGTTTAAATAACTGCGTAGGATGAGGCTGTGTTACTGTTCAGGGGTTTTGTGCTTCGGAGAGGGGCAGTTTTGAACTCCAAGACCGGTGAGGATTGTGGATCAGCCTTGTTGGATGGAGGTGGGGAAGTGCCAGGTGTTACTGTTGAAAGTATCTCCGTTCTGACTTTGAGGGAGAGGTGGCAGTGCCGTGTGGCGTGGTTTCTGTGAGGTCTCATGGGTGGTTGCTATGCTACTTTGTGAGAGCAGGGTACTGCTCGCTTCCTTAGTGCTTCAGCCCAACAGTTTGAGCTAGAAATGCCTTTTTTTTTTTTTTTTTCCCAATAAAATACATATTGTTCTTAGGTTTTTTTTTTTTAAAACATAACTTTTTTTGAGAAGTTGCGAAATGACAGGGTGTCCAAACACATGGTTAACAAAACGTGCCCTTTTTCTGCGACGTGTAACAATGTGGGGCGATTTCTACGGGACAGTGAATGTGCTTTGTACATTTTAATTCCACAAAAAACCCACAATTTACAGAACAATGATGAAGCCTGTTAGTGAGTTAGAATAGTCTAATTTGAAATAAATAAAAGTTTTCCAGGGAATCTGAAGACAGACAACTGTTGATTCCAGCTGTCAGTTGAGCACCCTTCTTGACACGTGATCATATTGATGGCTGCCTGGGATAAACAGCCTAATGTGGATCATCTTTTCAAAAGTAATATAAAATGGGAAAAAGAAGCACATTTTGCACATGGATTAACTCTGATTTGGCATTTGCATTTATTAAAAAAAAAAAATTAGTCTGTAAGTAAGGCACTTAGCTTTGAACTTTCTTTGAAAAGCCTTGTTCATTAAAGCACTCCTGCTCCTGAGGAGCTGCCTGTGCTGGTGGGGTCTGAACAGAAGCATAACCTTAACCATCAGACAAAAATGCAAAATATCTGTTCTGAAAGAGGTTTCATACAGGATATGGAAACTCAGGGGAGTTTAGATTTCTGAATCTTCGGGTGTGGTGCTTCGCAATATAAAATTCTCCTGGGTACCTTGCAGAGGTGACTGTCCTTGCAGACCCAGGTAGGTTCACATGTACCCTGGACTAAGGCCTCTTCCTGCTCAGGTATGGAGCCTCCAGGTTTTGTGTAGTGGATCTTGGGGCTGAACGCAGGACTCAGAAGCTCAGCCAGGTGCCTGATAGATATTGCAAGACTCTGCTTTTACATGAGTGCTTTATTGGATGTAGGTGGAAGTGCTTTGTTTAATCAGGTCCGTGGCACTCTAGGAAATACTAGTGTGATCATATGTGTGATTCATTTTGTTTCTGTGCAGCGTTTGCGGGGCCTGTGTATGAGCCAATTGTGAAATATTTGGAAAACACATCACTGAAAGTAACGTTTCACATTTGTATTTTCCCATAAGTATATTTAACTGTTAATGAAAGCCATGGGACTGAAAGCTGTTGTAGACAGAAATCTCATTCAGGAGACTGGAGCTGTAGTGCTCTCTGACTCATTTGATCCTCCTGGGTCTCCTTTGGGATTCAACCATTTTTAAAAGGAATTTCAGATAGCAGTGGAAGAATAGCTTTGCTGGCTATTCATTCCATGGCGTTTCAACATAGGGCACAGATTAGTGTAATTTATTGTGTTGAGTTTTGTTTTCTGGACATCTGTTCCAGACACCCAAACTCCTTCTGCATAAGGCTCTGAGGAGCCATCAGTTGGTAACAGTTAAAAAGCGTCGGGCTAGATATTCGCTGGTGACTTGGAGGTAAAACTGTGTGTGTTGGATCTCCAGTGCCCTGAGCGATCCAGTTGTCTGTGTTGGATAACCCCAATGTGCCTTGTGTCAAATATTACCGATGTCACTATTGACATCGTGTCAGAAAATGTCATCCCTCATGTCTGTCACTGAAGGGTGGTGGCAGAGTCCATATTTGACAAAAAACACTTAGGGACAGATAGTGGAAGTACCGTGCATCTTCCTCATTCTCCCCGAAGGGAACTCGGGAGATTGTGAGTGTCTACTCAGATTTCCTTATGCAGCTCACATCTAGGGGTGTGTATTTCTAGCCATGGAGATTATGGATTTAAACTTCCTAAAAATATTGGTAAACAGGGGAAGTTATTCAAAACAAGTTCAAAATGACCCAAGTTAGCACACACAGCTGCGGCTGGTGTAGAGCAGCTCCCCGTGTTCGTCCGCGGCAGCAGATGCCCTCCAACATCCAAACACGGTCATGCAGGAGATACTGGGCTGTGGGAAGCACAGTGAAGAAAACTATTCGCTCAACTTCTCTGCATGTTATTTAAAAATGTTAAAGCTTTTTAAGGTTTGAAACCACAATAATTCGTTGTTTTTGTGAGAAAGTGTTATTTGTATCTTTCTAAATTGATGTTTACTTCCATTATACTTTTCAGCATGGCTTGATGGGGCCAGTTCCCACTAGGTGGTCTTGGTTTTAAGGGCAGAACCTCCCACCCGTGTGGATGTAGGCAAAGGAACATTTACAAACATCTTCAAAGAGACACATTTTCAAGCCTTTTTTTTTTCCTTATGGGAATTATGGGATATTTTCAAGTACCCGATGCGAATTTGTACTTTTTTTTTTTTTTTTCCTGAGGGCTGGAGTATTTTGGGTGTAGTCAGTAATATCTCTGAGTCTCTGTGGCTCACGGGGCCAGGGTCTGTATCCCTTTCCCTTTAGAGGCAGCGTCTGGCAGATCTGTTGTGCTCAGACTGGACTGTGGGCAGCAGGATCTGGCAAGAAATTGGCTCTGAGCAGACAGCTTCAGCAGCTCCAAAATACTCGTGTTGAGTACTAGTAATGATAACAATAATAGTGGACTTCAAAGCAACGTTCTGCTCTGCTCCTAAAGCAACTTCTTACAGTTTCTCAAGGAGATGCCTCCTCGTATTGCCCTGACAACCAACCTCCAGACCTGTGTGAAGTTGCGTTGGTTTGTGTTGTCCAGGCAGGTTGTGCCATTTGGTAGAGCCATGAGGTCAAACTTAACAAGCAATAAAGAAATATTAAGAGACGGCGCTTGATGTATCTGTGAGTATGCTGACACATCTCAAACCGTTTTAGTTTTGTGCCCCAGTGAGGGAGTTGCATGCAGGCAGTGAATCACGTGGTGCTGGAGCCCCGTTTGGGTGCTTAGGTGTGTAACTGGTAGTGTGGGTTTGTTCTGGGCCTGGTAGGACTTTCTGCCTCTGCAGCAAAGTCTGAATTCTGAATTTGTATTGATGATTCCCATAAAAAGAGTTAATGACTGGACTTTGTGTTTGATAAAACACTTAGCGGGGTAAAGTTTGTTTAATATACAAATACAGTATGTTTCCATCCATTTAGTTTCAAGTTCTTTCTGATATTTAGCAGTTTACTAACGAGCATACCTGTGTAATGGCAATGCTTTAATGGTATTTACTAACATAAATATTTGCTTTCTAGAAGCAGTGTTACACAGAATTCCTGAACTGCAGTCTAAGCAACTGCTGGAATGTTTGAGGTAAGAAACCTGACCTTTGGGAGGATCAACGTCAGGAAAACAGAGTCACTGTTTGTGACTTGTGTCCATAGTGAGGGGACTTGGAATGGCAGGAGGGCGACCAACGCGCACTGCGTCACAGCCGGATGCCGATGGAAAGTTCTTGTCGTTAGAATTCCATGGACAACAGAAAATATTGTATGTGAGTTTCAGCACATCCTTATACGCTCAAGGTGGACAGTTTGACAAGGTCTTTCTGCCACAGATTAGGAAAAAAAATAGAATGAACCTCTGTTTATACTGAGTGTTAGGAGTTGCAAAACCTGTGTGGAAAAGAAGCTTGAGGCAACTTTGTTCTAAACGCTGATGAAGTTACATGAACTGCAGCTTGAAATCAGAGCAAACCATGCCTTCTTTGGGGCATCATTTTTTCCACGTAAATTCTGCTGCTTTTCTCTTGTACTGTTTAGTTGCCAACTATTATTCTCCGGTGTTTGCATTCAGCATGTACCTGAGTGTCGTATCCCTGTGTCCGTGTGGCTGCAGTTGGTGCTCATGTGACAACCTTGGTGTTTAGTCAGGTTGGGGTTGGGTGACGGACGCCAGTCAGCGATAGGCATGCTTTGATGCGAAGCTGAGGCAGGAGTTGTCAGGTGGGAAAATTCTTTCCAAGGTGGGCTTGCAGTTGGTACGTGGAATGGAGATGCCCTTTATTTATGATGCCACTTCTCATATTTTAATTATTTTTATTTTAAGGATTTCTTTGCCAAGGGGTCTTACATGCTTTCCTTTTTTTTTTCCTTAGCAAAGTAGTCCTACTTAGCTTATTTATTTTTCAGCTTTAAAACATCAGCATTTTATAGATCTGAATTTCACAATGTGAGGATGATTGCTACGTACAATTTGCAAAATTGTGATTAACCAGCCCTGTTTCGAGTCAGTTCTCCCTAATTCACAAAAGGCTTCCAAGAATAGTCTGCACAAAATTCAGTGTGCAAATTGTAGGGCAGATTTTTAGAGGGCAGTTTAAAGAATGAAGTCCTAAGGGTTTTATCTATATTTATATCTCTTGTTAAACCAAACTCTTATGTAAATGTTACAATCTGTAAATAACAAGCTGAGCAGCTTTCTTAAAGGAAAGATTGCATCCACATTTTTTGAGATTTGGCAAAATTATTAACTTACACAATAGACTAATATACAAGTATATTTGGAAGCAACTAATGCTAGCCTGTGTCTTCATCTGTATTTTCTGGATATTTAAAGGTTTAAAAATATATAGACCTTTCATTTTCCGGTAAAAATTGTCTCAAATTGAAAAACACTGCCCTTAGTGATGGCTTGAAAAAAATGGAGCTAGCTTTTGTATACTTTTTATAGCCATTAATGTTGTAGTAAATCTTGTATTATTGTATACAGTCTAGATTATTCTTCATTCTTTTGCCTTTGGACAGGAAAGAAATTACTGGCTTCCATCAGTGTTATTGGCAATCCCCATATTCTGACATCTGTTCCTTTCTAAACATTTTACCAACCTTGATGAAATGTAGTTTAGTGTTAGAAGCTGACTTGAAGAAAAAATTGGATGATAAAAAAATAACATTGATTAAACACCAGAAGTAATTTACCAATGACTATCAATATTTTGATGGCCACTGCAGTTTATTTCAGAAAAGCCAGACATCTTATAGAAATTTTAATCATATTTAATCTTTGAATTAAGCTAAACAAATGAATTCTCATTTTTTAAACAGAAGGATGAGAAAGTGGTTTTACTCCATTTTAATCAAACTCTTTGAGCTGAATTCCTGAGAATGCTTGGGGCACGTTTTATAGATGCTGTGCAGCACACGCCTCCCACAAATAAAAATCTCAGTTAGTGTTTTCTAGCACACATGGAGGTGTTGGTTGTGACTTCACCCTTTCCATGGAGCGGTGCCACTGCGGCGCCAGACCCAGATCTGCCCGTGCTTGACCAGGGTTGTCCTGCCAGGCACCCAGAGGGACCAAACAGAAGAGGTGGTGGGGCTCCGGTAACCCTGGCTGTGTTGTTGGCTGGGCTTCGTTAGAGTACAGCCGAGCAATACAAGGGAAGTGTGATTGTTCTCTCTTGTAGAGCTATTACGGTGCGTTCCCCACCCTGTGGGGTGCTGAGCTGCAAGAGGACCCTTGCAAGAGGTTCTTGAGGGCTGGGGCAAAAGGAGGGGTGAATGTTTCATTTCCAAGGATTGGAACGAGCTAATTACGTTGTGAAGGAGCAGGGGATGAATAATATCCTCTTGGGAAGGGAAGTATGGGGGAAATAAATTGAAAAGGGCTACTATAGAGTGTGTGTTCTGATGTTGTGGAGGGGAGACGTACGAGAGGCTGGGAAGGTGTGATTGGATTTTTTCAGAAGCACTTAGCAGTGGTCTCGGCAGGGCTGTTGAAATTCATGGGGTTTGTTATGGACTGGTGATGTTTGAGAGCAGAGTCTGGGCAATGCTAAACTGTGAGACCCCTCTCCTATGGACGGGTCCTCCCTGAAGGTTTTTCCATGAGGCTGTAATGCTTCAGAAGGAGGAGGAAGAGGTACCACTCCAGCACCGCGTGTGCCTATGAACCATTGAGGATAAGATGAAATTGCAGCTCTTGATAAAGTCACTTAGTCGCACCAAGATTTTTCAAAGGTGGAATTACTCCTCTACCAACAGGATCCAAAGCTAGTTTTTGATTCCCTTACCCTTGAGAGTAACTTGAACTGCTGAGGGTTCAAGGCAGTTGCTAGGCTATTTGAAGTGGAGGGGATTGGAGAGATTTATTTTCTCCATTTTACAGGAAATTTTAATTTGAAGGAAAATTTTCCTAACAGACCTCCTTTAGAAACTCAGCATTTAATGTGAGAACAGTTTTCCTGTCATTTCCTAAAATCATGTGGCAGCAGAAACTGAGTGGCCTAGGTTACAGTGGTTTGTAAGCTGTTGCTTTTTGGATTCCAGTAATCTCTGCTAATCATAAAAAAAAAAAACCCCAAACCCACCCATTTTGACTGTAGACCTCTCAGCGTGTTCTAAAAATTCATTCAAAGATGAATGAATTCTCACAGTTCCTTGCTGAGGGTATCTAGCAGAGAAAGCAAACGTGAGAGGCAAAATGTCCCTTTGGGGAGGTGCATTGTTTTTCTTAAAGTGGATTTTTTTTTTTTCCTTTCTGAAAATACCTTGGATTCACTGGTGCTGATCCGTCCCTACCAGGGGTGCAGTCTGGTGGCCAGGGGGCCGTCCTGGGAAGTGGGATGGCACAAGTTTGGATGCACGGCATTCCCGAGTCTGAGCGACTCAGTTAAACTGTGAAAACGGGAGTGAAACAATCTCTGGATTAGACAAAGGAACGGGACTTGGTTCTCCTCTGTTGAAGGGTGTTCTGTAACTACCAGGAGACAGAGATCTTGACTCCGTCTTCTTCCAACAAACCAAAGTCAGCATCTAAAAAGTGTTCTGTTAACACAGCTGTGTTTTATACAAACCTTTGGATTAATAACAACAATGATAATAATAACAACAACAATAATAATATACTTCCCCCCCCAAAAGGTAGAAATTAAAGAGGGAAGAAAGAAAGCTGTTGTTCTGTGGTCGTAATTGGTATCACTTGTTCAAGGCTGCAGAATGGAGAGGAGGATTTGGTCATTGGCCGCAGGGTGGCACAGCCAAATCAGTGGAGTCTTCTGTAGAGCGCGGGGTCCGACCAGCCAGGTGGTGTTGGAGTCAGTAGGTGTCCACCTGCCCTTGTCTGACCTGGAACGCCTGACAGCTCCTTGTACCATCGCACAGTCTCCCTTTAACATATGGCTTCAAAGCTGTTGCCGCTCACCTGCTCAGATATCTGTACAAACTACTGGTAGGAACTCCATAAATACCTAACAGATGCGCGCATTAGCCCTGGGATTCATGCGTTCTGGACTCGGCCCCATCAGCATCGCACCCCTTCGCAGTCACGTTGTATTTTTTGCCGTGCTCATGTGGCGCACACCTGTGACGCGCTGGCAGTGCCCTCGCTTTGGTGAGAGAGCCCCCAGGTTCAAAGCTATCCTTGCATCTTTGTTCCCTTCTGCACGAGCTGTTTGAGGTTTTCTCTTGGTGTTCAAAAGGCTCGAGCGTGGCGTTACATCTTTAAAACCTTTTCTGACCCATTTTTGAATATGCTGAATATAAAAGTAGAAACAAAGCCGGGAGAACTAGATAAATAGATGCAGGGAGACATCATAAAAGAAAAAAGAAATAGCTCCTGAGCTTGCCAGGATTGCTTCATGCTTTCATCGCACACCTCTAAGCTAACGCTAGCCCACCGCCTCCCGCAGCTGGGTGTGCAAATCGAAGGTGCGCCGAGCGAGTGGGCTTCCCAAATGTGGCACCAGAACAGGGACACCTGTGCTAGGTACCTTTGCATTGATTTTATTTTTTCATCGTATTCACAGTTCTCCTCTTTTAGAAGTCCCCATAGGGGAGAAAAAAGACTTGTCAGCTTGAGTTTCGGTTATAAGACTTTATCTCCCAAGGTTGAATGGAGCTGTTAGAAAATCACAGGGATTTCGGTGCACTTAACACATGTAGGATTGAGTCTTAAAATGGAGGAGAGATTGTTCATCTTCTGGACCCGGCTTTGCCAAACAGTCGTCTTGCTGTTCAATTCTGGATGGTTTGCTTGTTTGGGTTTTATTTTAGTTTGTTGTTTTTTTTTTTAATGTGCAGCCGATGTTTCAGTGGCCAATTACAGCAACAGAAAAATACAAATAGTCTGTGAATGTATATCTTAAGGCGCATCACTGATTTCAAATTATTAATATTCAATAATTCATGGTTGTTTAATGAAATGACATATCAAATCAGAAGAAATGGAACTGAGAAATTTCTGTAGTGCGATTCTCCTTGCTGCAGAAGCACGCGGTTACTATTGCTGCTGTTATTATTTGGAGCCATAGATCAGGTTTAGTGTTATGCGTGATGTTAAATTTCGGGGATTAAAAAAAAGATGCTTTTCACTGCCAAGAATTTACTGTAACATTCTGGGCTATAAATCTGAGAACTATAAAGATGGACATCATTGGTAAAGTCTAAGAGTCCTTTTTTGGTCAGTTTGTCAGCAGTGTAGATGGGACCCAGCGTTGCTCAAAGGCCTGGTTAACCTTTTCTCCTTTAACTGTACCCGAATTTGAGGCTGTCTTTCACCTGAGTAGCTACCGATTTATGTCTCTAATTTCTGCTAATTCTGAGTCTCTTTCATACATTGTTATAACTTGAAATGGAAAATATTGGTTACAGTCCAAGAGAGAAATTTATAGCCTGTCATTGCAGCCTTGTGCTGTTTCAATACAATAATACAAATGCATTCCCTCTTCACGATAAGTGTATTTTTCCTTTTACTTCCTCATGCGACGTTCAGACCCTTTCCAGACTGACTTTGTCTCTGTGGTCCCAGAGATTATAAATGCTCAACGAGCCTTTAAGGATATTTTTTACCCATTAAAGCAATGGGAGCAAACTCTTTTTCTCTGTCACAGTCAGGCAGGGACTGCGGGAGGCAATTTTGTTCTCGTATAGCTGAAAGTTATGGTACTTCCCTGTTAGGTCACCTTATCGCCCTGTGAATGTTTTCCTACATTTTCTGTGGGAAATATGGCATTCCCTAATGTTGGAGGAGGTAAAACAAGTTTTCCAGGCCCAGCGGAGCTCCTGCTGGTGTGTTCAGAGAGGAGATGGAGCTTTGGAGCACACAAGTGCCGTGTGTTTTGGAAGCGAGAAGGAGACCCGCTGGACAAAATTTTCTCTCCAGCAATCAAGGGAGGATGGGAGTCTCGCAGCAGTAATGTGGACTCCTCTAATTACCACTTCCAAGTTATTAGCATCTGGAGCCCTTTTTCCCTTTCCTATCTCGCAGTTACAGAGTGGGATAGATGAACGTGTTGCAGGAGCCGTACAGTAGACCAGGTTTCTCACCACTGGCATTTGGTTGGTTGCTGAAATTGGTACTTCCAGCTTTTAACCTGATGTTGAATCCCAGGCCGTTGTCTTCATAGAATAATGTGTGTTCAAGTACCACACAAATTATTTATTTACTTCCCTGCTCCCTGCCCCCACCAAAGAAAAAGCAGCACATCTTAAAAAGCCAAGGAGAAGCAGGCAGACACATGTTTTGCACATGAAGAATCACGTCTGTGGTAAAATGGGATCCATATGTGTGTGTTCTGGATGTGAGCATCGCTGTTCAGTTCAGCTTTGCCCACATGCCAGGGCGTGTGCGCCGCTGCCGAAAGCTCAGAATTCTCTTGCTAAATCACACACCAAATTTGAACTCGGGGTTGTGTTAGAGTCATAAGTTCATATTTTTCTGTTGTTTCTTTCCCCATGTATAGTGTCCTTTGTTTATAACCCAAATCCTCTCAAGATTAAACTTTAAAAAGACTGTGTGATTTAATGGACTTAGGATCAGATTCTAACCTCCAGTGTGAAACGAGCCTGACTGCAGCACTCGAGCAGTACAGGATTGTTTGCAGTTGTGAAGCAGTGGCCGCCAAACACTAATCAGAAAAAAAGATGCTGGGACTAATTTTGCATGGATGAAATGTTCAAATGAATATTAAAAAAATGAGTAACAATAGACAGTGACATAGCTGTCATGGTCACAAAGGGTGAAAGAGAAATTACTACCATTCCGTCGTAGCGTAGCATCCCCCCCCCCCCCAGTATCTTAGGAAAAAGCTACATATAAAGAAATATGCGAACTTGAAGCTGTTTTCTGCATATGTCCTGCAGAAGGATCTGGACAGATGGAAAATTGTCCGGCATGAATCTGTTTGCAGTTTTAAAATTTATAAAGGTAATTGTCTTTTCAGTTTATCTTCCAAGGTTTGGGCTTGTTTATGCTTATACATTAATTTTATTCCTTCCTTTCACTTCCCCCCAAATAAGAACAATCTTGTAAGTTTAAGATCAGATCCTTGCCGTTGCTCAGGTGCTTTGTGCTCCTGTGCTAGTGGAAACATCTGTGACTGTGCTGGCCTCCAGAGGGCTTGAAATGCCATCTCTTAAGACCATCCTGGGTATATGGTGGCAGCAGGCTCCGTATGCAGTCTCCTTCCTCTCTCTGAGATACGCTTGGAGCAGTGGGACAGCCTGTGCCCCTCAGATTAGTTCCCTGTTGACTACAGGTGAAGAAGGAGGGATTGGCTAGAGATGGGTCCTGAAGCTCGTTCTGCTGCACACCAGGCTGTCAGCTGGGTAATCTGAAGATTATTTTGGAGGCTGGTGATGCTCTGCCCTCACATCTCAGTTATTTTCAGGTTCAGATCATGAATATGGAAAGATTCTTCCCGTGTTTGCGTGGAATTTAGGTGTTTTAGGGGCACTAATGCTGTGTAACAGAAATAAAGCAAATCTGAATGTAAGTAATGCTTCAAGGAAAAGGGAGATGAGAGGGGAGAGGTGTCTTTGTGGCATTTATTTTGATTCTTTTTTCTTGTCATCATGGTCTAGCAAGCTGCTTGCTACTAGCACTTCATTAGATAGCAACTTCTGAACCTTCCTACTGGGGCTAAGTGATCAATTGTTTTACAAAGAAAATGGGGTGTTTTTTTCAAAAGCTGTGTTTTATTTTAATTTGTAAATATCTCCACATAAGTTTTCAGCTCTGAGTCTTGAATTGGACACACATGCACGCTGACTTGCACGTAGAAGATCTTTGAGGGCCGTCTCGTGGTGTTTCCGTACTGTAATCATTCTCTGAGTCAGGCCATGAGTCCTTGGGAGATGAGAAAACCTCCAAAAACCTGGTTTGAGTTTACCTATGGGACGCGGAACTCAGCTCAGGGTTTTATATCATCGATAAATCTTCTTTTTTTTTTTTTTTTTTAAAGGGAGAGAAGTGCCTTTAACTTGTTGCTGTCTTGTCTTTGTATTAGAGAGCAGTTTCTTAAAATAGTAGACCTGCAAAAGCAATGCTGTCAGTGGGAAATCTGGTCTATGCAGGTGTTTTTGTGATGAGTTCTTGCATCTTATCCTGAATGTTCTCGTGAATTTCTGTGGTTTAACCCTTGTATTTCCCAGCTTCTTAAATGGAGCATGTATTTCACTCATCTGTTGCATAAGAAATGCATATAAAGATAAGATGGGTTTGATTTTTCAGAGGGGAAATGGTTGAAGTGAGTCTACCAAGGTGCTATTGTTTGCAGAATGTAAATGTATGAAACGCATAGAAATAGTTCCCCTTCTTATCAGGTGTCCTGAATATCTTATCTCTAAAAATGTTATTAAAGAAATGTAGAAAGATTTTTCATCTTTAAGTTGATCTTTTAAAGTGCTGTCATGGCTCCATAAGAAATCCATACTTCATAAAGCCCTTGGGTAATGATTTCTGCCGTAATGGGGGTTTCCTGGGGCTGTGCAGGGTCAGGACTGTGACTGGAGAAAGCACCTGGAAGCAGTGCTCAGAGGGATCGATCCAGGCAGCTTCTCACTTGGCCAAATTAGTAAGCAGTGTTACGGCTGCTGAGCAGCCAGACCCTGTGGGAGCCTCAGGTGGGCAGGCGATGAGTTCTGGGGGCATTGTCCTCGTGGCTTGAGTATATGTTCACATTTCTTGAAATAGAAGAACGGGTGCTTGCGTGACTGCTGATATGAAAGCTTGGTTGCATCATGGAATGACCTGAGTTGGAAGAGACCCCCAAGGATCATCCAGTCCAACTCCTGTCCCCGCACAGGACACCCCAACACTTACCCGAGTGTCTGAGGGCCTTGGCCAAACGCTGCTGGGATATTGCCCGGCTGTGACTGCTTCCCTGGAGCTGCTCCAGCGCTCCACCACCCTCTGGGGGAAGAACCTCTTCCTAATGTCGAATCTGACCCTCCCCTGGCATCGTCCTGCCAGTCCCTCAGGTCCTGTCTTCATTGAAGTGGTAACTGCCTTGTTGTCAACCAGTGAGACCTCTCCTCCAGTTCACAGCATCCCGTTGTTTCTGCCATGCAGCCCCGGCGTTCCGAGGTGAACCAGAGCACTGCTCGCCGTCGGAGGACTCCATCGGCAAATCAGTGGCTAATAAAGACAGGCAGCAAGAGCAGCAGCCGTGCTGGCCTTCCCCACAGCAGGGTACCACAGATGTTTCAGATAACAAAGTGAGCTTCGCTGACAGAACGTGTGTAATATATAAAATAATGGGAACTGAAAGAGGGGGGAAAAAAGGCCACTCCAATCCACCCATGTAAAAATATTTTTTATTTATAAGTCAGCAGCTGAATACAAATGTTCTCTGCTTACATAGAAGTAGAAATTAGCCGAATGGATGAGAGACTTTGTGTGGTTTCTAGTGAAGTAGACTGTGCATTGGAATATTTTTCTTGTCCCTCGGGTGGATCCAGATCTTCAGCTGGAGTAAATCCATGAGGTTTTATTTTCTAGCAATTGTATTTTTTTTACCTCCTCTGAAGATCTGGCCGTGCTGTGGTTGGGGGAGTCATGGTCAAAGTTCCCTGTGCAATGCTGCGGAAGGCTGAGCAGTTTTTGGACAGCATCAGCTCTACCGAACAGTTGTTAACACCGACTGGTTTTGGAGGATGGACCTGGAGAAACAGAAATATGCAGTGGTGACCCACAGCTACCAGGAAAAAAGCCATGAGCAGTTCTCAAGTAAGATAATTAGCTGGGAACTGGAGGAATTACAGCAGAAATCCCTGTTTTTGTAATATAATAGGCTTACCCTCTGCTGTTGAAGTGTCCCAAAGTAATAAGATCAACCTCATAGTCGAGGAATCCTTGGGTGAAGGAGATGTTCATAGTCTTTTCCTGACCCGGTCCCAAGGGCATGAGCCAGGAGTGTGGATGGGGCACCCATTGCCACTGGTATGTGGTGAATGTGTCAGAGTCCTACGTGACTGCGTGTGCAGGCAGCTGGACAGGGCTCTGCAAATGGGATTGGAAGAAAACCCAGATTGCCTGGTTGTCCCCTATGTGCCTTCTCTGCAGCTGTGCTGCTCCGTCAGCACTCCTGTGCCACAAGTGAGAGCTGACCAAGGGCATGGAACTTGTTAGCCTGCTTTGGAAGAGTAATAGTCAACAGGATTCGGCATGATGGAACAGGAAACTCCTACCAGAGGCTAATAAATGTTTCCTTGTAAAATGAGGAGATGCTTATGTGAGTCCAGATACAAAGTGAAAGTAAGACAGCCCCCAGGGGAATTGCTGAGGTAATAAATGCACTTACTAGGGCAGTGTGTGCCAGGGCGAGACAGAAATGGGCTAAGACCAAGAGAAAACTGGAACCTCAGGTGCAAGCTGAAGCTCTGTGGTCAGATGAAATTCCACCCTTGCCTCTGAGAAAACAATCTGTGCTGGTGACTGACTTGATTGTCTGGGATTGGCGTGGCCGATGAAGAGAGCTCCAGTGCATGGTTTCTGCCCTCTGTCCTGTTTTAAGAAGCAGGAGATGCACGTAGAATGTGGTAATCAGGGGAGAGAGAGAGAGTTTGACTCCCTGCACGTGCACGTTGTGCTGTTGCAGCCTCACCGTTGCAATGGGTCGGGCTGTTGGGGTGTCAGGTTATTGTGGTGTGAAGCTCAGCATCGTAAGGCGGCAAAGAGCCTTCAGGACTGGCTGTGGGATGTGTGGTTTGGCCCAGCACAATGCTCCTCTGCATATATCTGTGTATTTTTGATCTTGTTCAGAATAGAGGGATCTAAATTGTGAGAGGTGAGGGCACAGCTTTATTCAGAATGAAATCAACATGAAGTCAGAGATGAATGAGCTACAGGAGGCATTTCTGAAGTTGGAACATAACTACAGGCTAGGTAAACTGCACCGAAAAACTTGTGTCTGTGAATGCGTTGTGGTCTCTTTGTCAAGGTTTGTGTTTTCCCTGGGTCACTAAAGGCAAGAATGTGAAAGCAGGACTTCTGCACTGCGTTCTTTTACTGAAGAAAGTAAAATACATCCTGATTTGTTTTAAAGAAATTTAAATATTTTTTCCCCTCTGAGCAGGGTTTTAGGATTGAGCTCCACCTTGAACGTGCCAAGGTCAGAATTCAAGACACAGAATATGCTCATCAGGCTGCCCAACAAGATACCTTTATTCAGCCAAATTGGAAAACTTGTGTGCAACTCAGAAGATCAGAATAGAGTCCTTATTGAGCAAGGTTAGGAGGGATAGAAACAATCGGCTTATATAGAGTATTTTTACTTCATAGGAATGTGGTTCTGATTGCTGAAAATGTATCCTTTGCATGAAGTACAAGCATAATCCTGTGCCTACTTTGCCCTTTGAGTAGAAGTATGCTTAATAGCAATTTCAGGGGGAAAAAAAAAAATCTATTTAAAGCCTGTTGAGCAGAATATCCACTTATAGAGGGAAACTATAAGTGAATAATGTTAATGGAGTTCTGTTTGGTAAAACGCATAGGACAACTAATAGAATCAAGCTTCTCTAACAGTGGGTGATTGAATTACATTTAAGAGAGTACCTAATTTCTGACCTTTAAAAATAGTTTTAGAGCTGCCTGCTTGATAGGTTTGGTAAATCCTCGAACTCCGTCAAACAAAGTTTTTAGGAAACTCTCACTTTGTGTTATGGTCAGAGGACCTTTTGTGCTCTTGTACGTCAGTAGTTCCATTAAAATATTGAAGTAGGCTAATTACGGAAAGAAAAAAATTGCTCTCTGGAGAAAATTCTTATACCTGTTTATCAGTGTGGGAGAAATTCTTAATCTGGAGTAAATCTTGCACAGTAGCGATGAACAATGTCCAGACCCAGGACCTCCTCAGAAAGAGGAATCAAGCCCTATAAATACAAATTATTGAGTGTTTCTGCTCAAAACATTAGTTTTTGTAAAGCAGAAGTTTGTGCCTAACTTCCACCGATCACTGGCATATTACGTACAGGAACATCGAGTTTTATACTCCCATCTTTTTTTTCCCGTTGAGGTACTCTCAAAATTGTTAGCGCTGCAGGGTCAGAGCCCGAAGGGCTGGACTGCATCTGCGCAGCGAAGGAACAGACTGGACAAAAGCATGAGATTTCCGTGACCACTCATAGTTAGGGTTCTGCGCTTCATAACGTGAAGTAAAATATGTCTTGATTTATGGAGAAGCTCCATTGCAGGTCAGCCCTTGTCTTAACCACCCCTTGAAAGCGCCCGCTTGACTCCCAGAGCAATTTGCTCTGACTGTTAGTTAAGGGCTGTTTCTGGTGTGTCGGAGGGGTTTGCAGTTCCATATGGTGGTCGCTCAAGGCTGCTCTAAAAGTAAACAAGAAGTACAGGGTTTCAGTCACACAAAGGTGTGGGACTCAGACTATAAAATTAAAAAAGAAATGAAGCGCGTGGGAGATTCTCTGTCTAATATGCCAGGATTGGGAGATTAGGTCTTGCTTCTCTTTGTCACTCTTATTGGTTTGTTATCATACCTTTTCCAAAGAAAAACTGATTTTTGGAGGTTTGGGGGTTTTTTTCGGATTTTATTGCTGCTTTTCTGAAAATGGAATTACTTCCCTGTGCTGTACATTCAGTACTTGCACCAGGGAGAGATTCTGGCTTTGCCCCAGACTTCTTACAGTGTAGATACGATTACAGTGACCATCTCTGGGGCAGTGAGGAACATTTTTGTGAGGATCAGAGAGAATGCCAGGCTAAAGCACCAGAAATAATTCATAGTCCTCAGATAATTGTCCTGTGAAAATTTCCAGTGCTTCCAGTTTCTTCCTACCACCCCTGTTTTCAGCTATCAGTTATAGAATCTTGACTTAATATTGTTAATTGCATAGTAAACAGAACAATATTGTTTGCCCCAAGACAGATTACCATTTCTCATTACAGAATGCTCATAGGCCACAAATCATTGATACCATCTCCACCAGTTACAATAAAGTTTATCTTCAATCTGATAAAAAGCATGTACTGAATAATAACTGTTGCTCTTATTGGAGTAGTTTGAAAACATGCTTTTTTAAAAGCTGGGTAGTTCATTGAAGGTACAGTTCTGCGTTTGCCCTAGCAAAGAGAGGTGAGGGCTGTGGGCATAAATGGTCGGATTTCCAGACGTGACACTGTGGGGCAGCGCGTGCGGCTGCACTTGACAATGGATGAACCTTTTACCATTGCCTCGGTCAACTCAGCCATTCATCTGTGTTTGTACTTGAACCTTTTGTTCAGCGTGTTATGTATTTGCATCTTCAGCTTATTCTGAGAATTAATGTGCCTTCAGATGCTGTAAGAAGGTTTGTCTCTGCAGTTCAAATTGCAGAGATCCCAAGTGGATCCTGCCTCTGCCAAGAGTTCCTGCCTCTGTCCCCGGGATGAGCAGTAAGCACAGGCACAAAGTCCTGGCTGGAAACTGCCTGAAAAACATGTCTCTCCCACCACTGCTTATGCACGCTCACAGATGAAGAAGAAATAATTTAGTATGACACAAACCACCAAAATCCATAAAGGGAATACGGAGGCAGAAGTATAGATATTGTAATGCTTTTCAGCAAGTTTGCGCAACGTAGAAATCTTCCAGTTGTGCATTTCCGATCTTCCCCGGCGAATTTAGGTACTCTTTGGGGGTTTAATCTTTTAGTTTTAAATGTTTTTATGTCATATATACTAAGTCGGAAGCATTTCCATCGTTGTCTAAGTGTCATTGAGAACAAGATTGGCCCAAATGTTTGCTGCTTCCATTAAGATCAGGCTCAGCCAGCAAGTTCAGCCCCAGGTACAAACTTTTTAAAAGTCTAGCTCTGCTCCTGCCTCAGGGTAGCGCCTGTTTGGTGAGAAGTTCTAAAATCTGGAGCGAGTCTTAAAGTTCAGGGACTTCAGAAGTCAACTGAAAATGTTATTCAGGTCCATCAGGTTTTGGATCAGGGTGTGCAGAGCTGTGGTTGAATCAGGTTCTAGTGTAATTCTGTGGGGAAACAAAGATTCAGCAGGATCCTTTCAGAGTTGAACCCCAAACTCATTAAAATATTACAATAAAGTAATTAATGCACATGGCCACTAGACACTCTTAAAATGTAAATTTCACAGCTGTAAGAAATTAGATTTGTTTAAAAATAACAGAAGGCTCAAGTACAAATTATGGCGTAAAAGCCTATAAAATTTCAAACTTGGTTTTAAGGCACAGCCTGGGTTTTTTTGTTTTTTTACTGGATCATTTACTTCAGCACTAGCGCTCAGAAGCTGAATTCCTGGTCTGTGTTTTGCCTCTGAAGCTGCAGTCGGGCACCAGTGTGGAACCGATTAGTTGGGAAGTTCTCTCATCAGAAGGTGAGACTTGGGAGAAGAAGGCAGCAATATTTGCAGCGCGCCTGTGTCCCCCCCGAATCCCATCGTGCGTTCAGGAGGGGCCGGGCTTGCAGTGATGGACACCACAATGTGAAATCCCTTGAATCCCATTGGAGCTGCTTGCTCGGCAGCACGACGGGCGGTTCCCAGCTGGCACCCATGCATTAACCGGGATCGGGACCGCTGCTTGTTAAGTGCGCATGTGTTTTGGCTGGCACGTGCATAACTTGACCAGTCCGAGTTGAAGTCAGCACCCCTAAGTCAATCTGTGCCACAGAGACTACGAAAGTTAAAACCTCTCCACATTTCAGGAGCGATGGAGCCAACTGGATTTCTCAAGGGGTGCGATGTACCTCTCGGTGCAGAGGACTAGTGTCAGGTTCTCCGGCCGTTCCTTACCTCTCAGTGTTTACAAACGTGGGCCTGGCTATAGTGCAAGGAAAGGCTTCGATTGTCAAACGTCCAGCAATGAACTTCAGTCGTTTACACTTGAAGCAAGACTGAAATGTGGCGCTCCACCATGGGTTCTTGGCACGCCAGCTTCAGCAGAGCCCTGAAACGGCCCAAGGAAGGCATTCTGACTGAATGCGTTCCAGATGAATCCTGTTGGAGATCCATTTCTAAATTTCTGCTACGTGCCTAACTATTAAAAAGTTCAGATTATGACCTCTCTAATGTTATTTTAATGCTAGTTTTTAAAATGTAATTATAAATCAAATTACATTTGAGATCCGAAGCTGACAGGAGTGAGTTGGAACACTCTAAGAGCTGCTTTAAAAATAACCCCTCTCAGACTTTATTAGTGATTTCAGGCAGAGAAGTGCAAGTGGACTGGCCAGATTCATCCACGTGGTTTCTGCCTGAGACAGGACAGCTTGCAAAGTGTCACTTGTTTTCTGGTTTCCGGAGATGTAACGTGGGATCTTTCCTCTCTACCTGGAAACTGCAGTTCCAAAGTATGAGTTTCTTTCTTTGCTCTTAATTAGAAGGCACGAGCTCATTTAAATTGCATTTCCCCCTTTCTTTTCTCATTCTTTACGATAACAAATTCCTCTAAGATTTCTAAACACTGAACAGCAACCACAAAAATAAAACCAAGTTGAGAAAAACAGACCTTGCAAAAGTTTTGGGCAACTCGAGCAGCGCTGGGAAGGAAGTGTGCTTGGTGACCGTGGTTGGTCAGTGGCAGCTGCCCCCCTGGCTGATGGTGTGGATGCATTTGATAAAAAGAACTGGAAGAGCAATCAGAAGGACATAGCTGAGAGGATGTTCGGCAGGGTGAAGTGTTCTGTTCAAGGAATGTCTGTAGTGGTTGCGGGAACTTTGTTTCTTCTTCTTTTAGTGGATGTAAAGGTTTGTGTTAAAAGCTCCTGTAACTTGCTTGAACCCAACTAATCCACAAAGTGCATTAGAAACCTTAGAATTCATTTATGTAGATTGAATTTAATGAGAGGGGGAAGAATCACTGGGTAGGTAGATCCCAACAAACAATTCGTAGTGTGACTCCTTGGGTGCTTTGTGGAACTGCTCTTTTCTTGGGAATGTGTGAAGTGTTTATTCAAGGGTTACTTACAGGATTCTTCACTGAATAACACATTTTAAAAAATCTTTATTTGTAGAGGTTTCTGCTTAGATTATTTATAAATTTATAGTCATAGCTGGTTACCTAAATCATGTCATTTCTTCTGTTCCCTGATTGCATGAGTTACGTATTTGCTTGATTCAATACACAATGTAAATTGTGAGCGTTGTGGCTGAGCGTACATCTCAGAATTTTTGTTTGGTTGCTCAGTTACATAAATCAGCCAGTTAGGGGAGGGAGGGGAAGTACCACATGATCTACTTACACAGCTAATACTTTAAAATTTTGAGATTATATATCCAGAGGTATACATTTTGACCAGAGCGTGTCTGTTATATAAAATGAGTGGTCTTTTTGCTGTTCCCTGATTAATAGTTGAAGCTGTTACATCTACAGAATGAATGCCAAATTCAAACTTCAACTTGAAATTTGAAGTCAATGAATATTTAAGCATTCATTCTAGATGTTGACTGTGAAGACATGCTAATATTGGTACAGCACATATGCTCCAAATTTTGCAGACAGACAAAACCAGTGGTTACGTGTTTCTAATGCAGTTAACTCAGAATTTTACTTGGAATTACAATGTTTTATGTGGCTTACTCAGCTCTTGTTTTTATGCTGTTTTGCAGATGGGGAAACTGAGGCAAAGAGGTTAAAGGATCCTTCCTGGGCCAGGAAGCGTGTTGCTGTCTGTTCCTACTCCCTGGACATGTGCACAGACTACTAGACTTCACTGCTCTGGCTGCAGCAGGTAAGGCAGGTCACGCGTACGCTGTGAGCAATTCTTGAATTGACTTAACTATTTCCCATAAAGAGGAGAGACTCCCAAATATCTGAACATAAGAGCTCTGTTCTGGATGATTCCCTGAAAATCACGTGAAGCAGGCTATTCCCTGTTGCAGAGAGAGAAAAATCATGGGTGCAGTGGCGCATCAACTAATAGGTAAAATGCATTTGTGCATTAAACAAACACCTTTTTCCCTGACAGCCCTTAAACAGCTGCTCTGGTGGGTTGGAGGCCTTTTATTTTCACCCTCAAATAACACTCTTTGAGGAAAGAACAGCAAATATGTGTGACTTAAGATGCTTTGTTTTTGTTGGAAGGGCTGTGGTGGCAGAGGAGACCATGGATGTGGTAGAGCACGTGTAGATGTTGTTCAGAGTTGCGTAGGCTGTGTTTGTACTGCAGTTGCTGCAACTCTGGCATAGCTGTTCAGAAAGCTTCGCGCTGCGGTACCACTGTAGCACGCAGAGTGCCGGCTCTCCAGTTTCTTAGAAAGCGTTTTGGCATCAGCTCTAGCCGGTTTAAAGCGTTTGGGAGCTGCAGCTGCCCCAGGGAGTACAGTGTGGATATACATGAAAATTTTGCTCTGTAACATTGAATTCAACAGTTTCCTAATGGTGGTGAAGATTTGCATGAGTAACGGTTGTCAGATTGTGTCCAGTGTGAGCAGAGAACCCTAGAAAGGAGGTTTTAGGTTCAAGTGGAGAGGACACTGTTGTGATTCTGTGACTGCATCACATAGTGGGGCTTGGATCCTGTCCCTGTTCTCGTGATGTGAGCTGCCTTTCTCGTAGGGTAACAGCATTTACCCATGGATCTGTCTGGATTCATTTAGGAAGCGACATGGAAGCTGTGTGCCTTATCTCTGTGCGGTGCAGGAGTCATGCCGGGCGTAGAGTCCACATCCCTCAGTGTGCTGACAAACTGCTTCCTTTCCTTCCTCACACATGGACTCAAAGATGGAGAACTTGTAGACCAGTAGAGTAATAAGATTGTTCCCTTTTAAAGAGTTTATTTTCTGCCTCTTTTCCTTGTCAGGCGTAAGCCTCTTCAGGAGATGGTAGTTGGTGGGTGGGAGGAGGTGTGAGCTCAGACACGGTCAGGCCATGGGTGCCTCGGAGCACCCAGAGCCTGTCTTGTAAGAAACTGGTGAACGGCAATCAGAGTCTGAACATCTACTCTAGTGAGGAGACAGATTTGTTTCCCAGGACTGTAGCCCTTGAGCAGCAGGTGACAAGGCCCCAGAAGCAAGATGGGACGATAGGGTGTGATGGTAGCTGCCCAATAAGCATGTACATTAGGGCAAGAATGACGACCTCTAATATTCATGTTATTTCTGGATAGTTCCCAGATGAGTTAGTGAAGTTGCAGCCTGGTTGCACTCTATTCCTCAAGTGTTGTCTTTCTTCCTGCGTGTTTGGAGAATGCGGCCCAGACACCGCTGCCACTTTGTAGTCGTGCAGTTTGGCCACATTCATGTCAGAAGACTGACTGAAGTGAATGAGCTTTGCTTTGGAAGCATCTTTCAGCATAGCACACAACTGCAAGAACAGTCTTGAGGCGGCAGCGGGGTTATTCAAATGCTTGTGGTGAAGTGTGTGCTGAAGTACTTTGCTGTGCAGAAGGTTCTTCAGTGTTTCCTGGTGATGTAAACTGATTTCATAGAAGCGAAACTGTGTTGTTGCCCTTCGAAGAAAGCAAAGTCTGGCTACACACTGAGTAGCCAGGTAGGTTCTTTATTAGCTTTGCTTCCATTCTTATGAATGCAATTCTGCATTTAAGAATTTTTTTTTTGCCCCTTGCGTAGCTTTCCCTTCTCAGTGTTCGGTGAAAAGAATGTCCAGAATTTCAGAATTATTATTCTCTTTTCTCACAGTGAGGATTCATGCAATGTAGTTCTGCGTGTGCGTGCTCTCCCACCTCTGGTGTGCAACCTATAGTTGGTATTTAACTCTCCACACGCGGAGTGCAAAGACTCACAGACAGCAGCGGTTGGGGGTGACCACGTAGGTATCGGGGCACCAAAGAACTTAAGATAATTGCATAAATGGCATCTGTAAAGCACGGCTCTTCCAGCAAAGGGTTCCCCCTGCAACAGGCGACGTGTGTGTTGGTGTGCGCTGTGGTTGCTGCTGCACGCACTGAATTCTGTTTGAACTGTATCAAGGAGGCTCAAGGAAAAAAAATCAACCATTAAAGACTTGCTCTTTGTTTTTTCAATCTGTGACCCCAGCAATCTCTTTAGCGAGCCATGGTTCAGTAAACTGGCACACAGCAGTAGTTCTACAGTGGAAAAATCATAAACCAGATGGAAGCTTTACATTTTTGTTTAGTTTTTAAGAGCAGTTTTTATAACATCGCTTAAAATCATTCTGATGCATCATACTGTTTACACTTAAAGCTTTGTAGCTAAGATGTTTACACTATAGAGAATGTTTTAAGATATTTTATAGTTATGATATTTAGATAATTGGCAAGAAAAAAGATAGTTTGTTGAGATTGCAGTGATGTTGGTAACCGGGAAGTAACTTATGAGTCTCAATAAATATGTCCAGTTCGGTGGAAAGTACAAACTCAGTTAAAACAAAACAACACAAGAGGGAATATCTTTTTAGTGAAATCATTTCCTTTTCTTAATCAAAAGATGACAGCCACAGCCTTAGAACTCCCATCTGTAATGCACCACTCCGCGTATCCGCGTGCGTGCCTTTGCTTTTTGTGATTGATATGGTTGTATCAAATCAGTCGATTAATATTCTCCAGAAGTTCAGGCAAATTATATACAAAAGTTAATAATGGTCACCTTCCATGCAAAAGCTGAAATGCTCTAACCTGAATCCTGCTCATTTTTTTTCTCAATTCCAGATAAATACAACATTCAGATGTTTTCATGTAGAAGAATGTCTCCAGAGCACAGTTTTGGAACATTTTAAAAAAAAATGTCCCCAAAAATGCATTAATCAAAAACAATAACTCCTTTTAACTTTTGTAACTGCTCAGAAGTGAAGTATGAAATAGTCTGTGTGTGGGCCACAAATGCTGGGAATGCAAACATTTCACAATAAACATGTTTAAATGAAAGTACTTGGCTAGATACTCTGGAAGATAGTACATGTTGGGTTAATTAATGCGTACTCCATAAAAATAAACCTCACTTTCCAGATCTGACCAATAAAAATCATTAGTATATTTGGATCAGATGTGCCGATGGATGATTTTAATGTATACATTAAAGTTTTGTGAAGTGAATTGTCCTTGAAAGCCCTAGAAACAGATTTCAATTTAAAGTCAGAATGACCCATTACATCTACTCTTTGTGTTTTCCTATAGCGATATGATGAATTATTTCAGTTTTATCTTCTCTACCTGCAATTGATTTACTATTGATGGGTTTGAATTTATCATTTTAAGTGTGCGACTCGCAGCTACATAACTAGAAAGTGTTCGCTTTCATAGAAATTGTTTGCCTGTAGAATGCAGTATCTGATTCCAGGCACAATCAAATTACTGTACTACATTATTTTTCTTGAAAAAACTTCCAGATCTTAAATTGAATCATTTTAGTACATGCATAAAAATAATACTTTACACTAAAAATCGTATCATAGTCTTAGGGAAATCATACATATAAACAAATACCTGAACTGGTTTGGCATTGTGTGATGCTGTTGAGCCAGCTAGAAGTAGTGAAGCAAACTGTGATTGTCTTTCTTGTTGAATAGTGTCTTCCTCTTAGCAGAGTCTCTTTAAAGACAAGGTGGTCATCGGGGTTTGATGGGTGCCAGAATCCAACCTGGCGAATTTACTACATTTGTGGTTGCTTTGTAGGAAAGCAACCCTTCACGTAGGAGTCTGTACTTGTATGAGCAGAATTAAGCAGAATTGACCT
>JAUMJM010000001.1:22000000-22050000 GCA_033558235.1 Neomorphus geoffroyi | reverse complement strand
GCAGACGCAGACTTAGGCCAACTTACTGGAGTTCCTTCAAACTTCTCAATTAATACATGGGTGATTAAACCACGTGTTTGCCTCTCTGCCTTGTATTTGTGGATTTTTTTTTTTTTCCAGGGGCTTGGGGGGAAAGAAATGGAAACCTGCAGTGTAACAGTGTCAGGCCTCTTCGTGTATTAAGAGCGGAGAACTTAAAAGTTTCCTAGCAAATAAATATAACCCATTAGTTCAAAAATATTGAGGAACAGTTAACGTATTCCAGTTCCAAGAAACCACTGCTGTTATTTTGAGTAGTTTTGACTCGACCAAATCAAAGTGAAGATTTGAAATAGCTTTTCTGAAAGCCCAAGCCTAAGTCATAAATTATTCTACACCATGATTCGTTCAGATAGTAAAACCATACCTCTTTGCCTGACATTACTGAAATGTGCAAAAGGGAAAGTTAAAAATAAAATGAAACATTTAAATCTTTGCTGTGGAGAACCTCAGATAGATGGCAATATAGCAAAGTTGATAAAAGCGAGTCTCAATTAGACTTTATTATTATTTTATTGAGGTATTATTAATAAACATCAGGGTGCAGCGGGTGATAACACTGTCCTAGTATTAGACAAGTGGACACTGAAGAAAAATAAAGGCAAGTTGCCTGTAATGAAAAAAAGTGGAAGGACGTGGATAAACTGCAAATGACATGAAAAGCAGAAATATCGTATATTTGTCCTTCAAGCCTGATCCTGTGGCTTTTTGCTGTGGAGTCAGAACTGTTAACTTCTGCACACCCAGTTGTGAATAAGCTGTAGTTATTTGAGTCCGGGCTATGTGACTGGTTGTACAGGGAGTAGGTAGAATATTTTCATGTTTGGGGTGGGGTTTTTCTGCATGTGAGTGGTTTGTTGTTTGGTTTTTCTTCCCTTTAGCCCAATAAATCCCCACTGCTCCGTGTGTTTTCATTTACTTTTACAGACTTTGCTTTCTCTTGTTAAAAGAAAAAGTCGAATTCCTAATTCCAATAAATTTCCTGAAGTTAACTATAAAAGATATTCACGTACTAATTCAGTAGCCTGATATTAGCTGTAACCCATAATATTATCAGCACTACACTGGTAACAATTACAGTGGCAATACATAACTACAGTGTGTTTTGAGGGCAGTATTTTAATAAGGTAGGTGTTTAGTTCCCTGCAGCACATAAAACTGGTGATTTTGACTGCTGAGCTGCTTGGACTGGAAACCACAACAGTTGCCGGTAAGGTTTGGGAAGTGCGTGCCAGGCGAGGGAATCGCTGCTCAGTGCTTTTACCCTCTGGGGAGGTAAAACACAGATGGGGGAGTTGGGAGTCTTCTAACATTTAGCTGATACATTAGTGGGTAGCAATTCTGCTTCAGGGATGTTCAAAGTAGTTCATGTACCAGTTGGGAATCGTTATGGGCGCTGAGGATTAGCAGTGATAGAACAATGCGGGGTTGTGGAGGTACTGCTGGCCTCCCCCTCCCGCAGGCAACGCTTCGCAGGCTTTGGTGCCTTTTTGCAGCCGTGTCTTCCTTAAGAAAACAGTAGTTCTGGATCGATCTGGGAATTTTCACTACACGTAGGAAAGCACCTGTTTTGAGGTAGGATCCAATGGCCATAGACAAATATGACCTGGTAATACGTGTTTTGACTGAAACCGTGTAAAATTTCATAGCATCGCTACGTAGTAGTACCATTACTGTGTGTTTTCTGACCAGGTAGCTGATGTGAGAAGAGCTTGCCAAAGCATTTTTGTTTCTATACTGGGCAAGGAAATGCAGCATTCGATCTGTGGGATTGTCTTTGTGCGCTGAGGTAAGGCTGTGCTTCCAAACTGTAAAGTTGTGATGGCGGAAGGGTGGTCACACTTCCAGGAAAGGAAGGGCATGGTCAAAAATCAGGAGAAAGCTACTCTGTTTCTGTTGAGCTGGGCACCGTCACCATCACCACATTATTTTTACCCTCGCCGTCTCACCTGCACCTACATTACATTTTTCCTGGGTTTTTTTTCTATAGTCTTGAAGTTCAAACATTTTCCAGAATGTACAAACAAACAGCTAATTTCATTGCACTGCTGTCTGCCTGCAGTGAAATAAAATATGATTAGCAAGCTGAAAATGTGTAACTTTTCAATCAGTGGTTAATTCAGTCCCAGAACCATATTCATATAGGTTTGAAACAAAATTGACCTCCTTGTTTATGTAATCTGTACATACAATATGTGCCTGATTCGGTAACGAGCTACTCAACAATGTAGGTTTTCTGAGACCCAGGAAAGAAGCAAAACCTGGTGTTCTGCAGTGACCCATCACCTGTGCTCTGCTTAACACGCTGAGGTTTCTCTGTTTGTACAGGAGACAAATCCCCCACTGTTATTTAGGAGACAGAATTCTCATGGTTGGCTGTAGAGCAGCTGAAAGGGGAGCTGCAGCAGTGGGGAAGGGTAGACCCGTGGCTGCTGTTGTCATTTGAGTGTAGCAGGTTTGGGGCTTCACCCTAGAGGGGACGCTGGAAGATGCATGTGACTGCGGACCCTTTGGGCTCTGCCCCTGCGGATGCCCCAGGACCTGCGTCCATGATGGGATTCACCTTCGGTGGTGGACGTGCACTTTCACAGCTGCAGCCAGAGGCAGCTGGGCTGTGGCTGCGGCTCTGCCAGTGGCAGAAACGGCGTAGGGTTTGTCCTTGGTGCAGAAGGGCCCTGCCAGGGGGCACGGTGCGGCTGGTGCTGGGCGAGCTGAAGTTGTCCCGCACCCTGCAGAGCCGTCTGCGTTGCGGTAAGCCGAGGGTGTGTGGAGGCTTCTGGCTTTGCTCTGAAGTTCCTGAGCCTGTTTGTGGTATGTTGAGTACTCGGTTCTGCTTTGAAGCTGGAAAGGTTTGATGGCAGAGGGAAAGAATTAGAAACCCAGGGCTGTTAATTTACCTGTGGGTTGAATTCATTTTACATGCGGATGTATTTTGTTTTGGTAAAATTTTGGGCTTTACGCACTTAATTTCAAAAAAACCTTTTACCTTTAACTTAGTATTTTCCTTTACTTAAATGTATAGTACGTCACACGTCAGAAACGTGTCCAGCTCATGAAAATACCATTATCACATTCTTTCCATCTTCACTGTGTGCTAGTGATGTGGCATTAACAAATACATGGGCTTGCACACCTGCCTGTTCCTTGCATGTGTGCGGAGGAAGAGAGCACGTGTTTCACTCTTCCAGGGTGAGAACGTTGTCAATGGAGGAAATGGTGCTTTGTGGGATCTGCACCCAGGTGGAGACGGATTTGAAATGATAGAGCTGGCAGAGGTGTGAATCCTCTCACCTCATCTTAACGTGGTGTTAAATTAAAAACTTAGTTATGACCATACCAACGTTTTTCAGACAGTTGTCCACAGCACACAAACCCACCAGGAGTCACTGAACACATACGTTTTACAGTATATTAAAATATCTCTGTTGTTAATGTGTAAGATAATAGAACCTGCTGAGTTTATTTCTAAAATTTGGGAATGCACTCTGTCTTTTAAATTGCTATTAAGTGTTTAGCGTATTGATGGGTGGTGTCATTTATAAATTCACAACCGTTGTATGCAGCTTATTTAGATTGAGCGTGATTTCTGTCCTCCAGAAAGGCACGTGAATTACATTATAATTTTATTCTATTCTAAATAATCAATTTAAGGGCAGGTGTGTATCCTGCAATGTATCGCTGAAATGTAGCTCCAGGACCTTTGCGTGGTCTGGTAGTGGTAGGTTTTGCCCCAGGTACCACACTGATTTTCTCAGAAGAACTGAGTGTTATCACAAAAAGTAGACTTTTCTCCGTGGAATGAGTTCCTAGGGCTCTTCACCTGTCCTGTCGGACAGCACCGTCATGAGGTCGGGCACAGCAGGTATTTGCTTAGGTCCTAGTTGGGCCAGTATCAAATGAGTAACGCCTCACGATATATGATCAGCCTGATTCAGGAAAAGACCATTTCGTCAGAATGAGTTAGAAATCAGTGTGCCTTTGGAAATTCTGAAGTTGTGAAGAAGGCAAGAAAATGGAGAATCACGGCCAACAAGCATGTTTTTCGAGCAGTTGGTGTGTTTAGGCTGCGCTTACTGCACTGGGACTGGTTCCTCTCCAGGCTTGTAACATCATTCAGTCTTTCTCAGAACTCTTTGGGTGAAGTTGATCTCAGAAGGGAGCTCTGTCTTGTTCACAGAGCTGGCATAAGGCCTGTGAAGTCCCTCTTCAGTTCTTGATGGTTTAACTCGAGCTGGAAGTGCTGCATGGAGTTTCAAGGGCTCCTGGAATTTTCTCCAGAGCCTGCTCACCACCTTCTCTTAATAGGGGTAAAATACAGAATCTATTCTCATTCTGAAAGTCTCTGGGCCAGCTTTGGAGTCGAAGAGTTATTTTCCATTAGATTCAGGCTTGATCTTGTTCATATCAACATACTTGCTTAATCCCACTCACATGTAACTTGGATTTTTTGTGTGTAATGGTATTTGTTTTTATTTCTGTAATTTCTGTATTGTTTGCACAACTGCTGTCAGTCTCTTGCCTCAAAGTACTGCAGGATAATTGCAGAATGCCTGCATAAGTAATTTTTTTTTTTTTATGAAATCAAGCCTTGTCTGCTTGTAAAATTATTTTTAGTCACTGCATAAATGGACTTCATTGTATTTAGACTGCTACCAATTATTCACCTTTCCCATGGGCTAAAAGGGAAAAACACAACACAAACCTGTTCAGTTGTAGCACCTTTGAAACAGTACTGTCCTTATTATTTTCATTTTGTGAAATTCCATTTCTGAGGCTTGGGCATTTTGTGTTTAGGTCATTAATGTCGACCTGTTCTTTAGATGGTGCTCAGAAGAGTTTACCAGACTGATAATATGAGCCCAGGCGTGGTGGTGCTGTTGATGTTGAGGCCTTGCAACTAATCTTTACTGGTGCAGTGCATTTCTTTCTCCCACGTTTCTGTGATATTAATGGTGTATGGTAGTGAAAGAAATGTGTTTTATTCCAGAGTCTAACCCTGCTGTTATCAAAGTAACTTCCAGCTTATTAGCGACAAAGGACTTTTATCCTTTGTGCTGCCCTATTCGCCAGTGCTTCCTGAATTAAACTGCTGTTTCCTGTTCTTTATATGCATGACCACATCTGGGTAGCTTGCTCACAGCCCCGCTGCTTAATAACAATCACCTTCCCTTTCAGTCTCTGTTGATTGTTTCTAATTCACTCTGACAGATAGTGCCTGACAACTTGCCTGCGTTTCCCTCCCTCCGTGACCTGAAGTTACTCACAGCACTTATATAGTCTGTCATTTTTAATATTTGATTTCATTTTAAGTTATGTGTTTTACTGAGAAGATGAAACCAAAAAAAAAAAAAAAAGGGAAAGGGGGGGAAAAAAGGCCAGTAATGGAACATAAATTTAACCCTTTTCGCAGTACAGGGCATGCCGTACAAAAGTCTTTTTGTGTGTGTGCGGCTGTGGCTGTCTTTGGCTCCAGATAATAATGCCACCGCTGTATTTTTTTGTGAGCATAAACCTTAATGCTATATTCTTTCAGTTAACTGGAGCTTGATCGGGTTTTATGTAAGAACTTTGGCTTTTATTTGCAAATAGATTATAATTGGACATCTTTCTCGGGGTTACTGTTTCTCAGTGTGCAGGAAGAAATAAGTCCTCGTGGTATTTAAGCGATAGCCTCCGCTAGGCTGTCAACATTTGTGATGTACCTTTCTCCTGCACTTACGTTTTCATTTGTCGGTGACTGCAGATCAAGCTGGCTCTCCAGGATAAGGCAGTTGAGCCAGAATGTGGCTGCTTTTCAATTGCCCCTCATTTTGCTTGGGTGAGAGGCCACAATATATCCAGATAGTGGATAAAACTTGAAGACGTGCCATTCATTGCAGCTCTCTGTCTCATGGACAAGTGTCTTACTCTTGCTGTCACCCTAGATTGATGTTACAGATACTGGGAAAAAGGAAGGTGGATTCCTCTGGATTCTTGATTTTCAGGCTTATTCCTCTACCATTCTGGCTTTATGTCAGACATCTTAAAGTCAGCCTCTGCTTTGGCCGTTGGTGTGTGTACACACATTAGGTAGTGGGGCTTGCCTGGGAACAGTGCTGACTACAGGCTGTGCATGCTGTGCTGAGACTGGAAACCATGTTGATTCCGTGGGAAAAATAAAGAAGAAGGGTTCTAAAATTCCGCACTGTTGGAAATGTTGTTGGCTGTGGCTGGTGGGACTGCAGACGCTCACGTGGAGCTCTGGGTTCCTTCATTCAGGAGATGGCAACGGAGAGATACCAGGAGCAGCAAGAATGGAACCTGTCAAACAGCAGTTTCTTGTGGATTTTGTTTGGTTACCAGTTTTTTTTGGAAGTTCACTCAGCCTTACATCTTACGTAGGAGACAAAGTTGACTAAATTTGTATGATTTATGCATTTCATCACCTATGCAAGGGCGAGTGATGTTGGATTCTGAATTTGCTTGAAGATTTGATTCCATTCTTTTCTGTACTCTGTAGATCACCGAAGTATTTAATTTCAGCCTGTAATTAAAAAATAAAAATCAGATTATGTAGGATTTTCAAGTCTTTGCAAAACATTTTAGACTCGTAGGTCTCGTAGGGTAGAAATGCTCTGGGCAGGGCTCCTGGTAGTCTGTGTGAGGTTGTGAAAGGCAGGCTGCTTCTGGCACGGTTGTGATGCTCAAATTTATTTAAAGAATCGAGAGCATAATTTCCTGTTAAATATTGGCTGCTTTGCTGGTTAAAAGTTGCTGGCAAAACTGTCATTGCCTTCAGTGGCCAAGATCCTAAAAGACCTGAAGTTATGTGAGTTTGGGGAGCAATTCATTTTGTCCCAAATTGTCTGCGAGCAGATAGGCATTCTCTCATGTCGTCCTGTTGCTCAAAATTATTTGCAGTGTTCTTCATGGTGCGATGCTCGGGCTGCGGATTGTTTGCATTGTAAACAGTTTGTTGTGAATATTCACCGCGCTGATGAGTTGCAGAAGTCATGTGGTGCCGGTTGTGTTCACCCATTGGCCAATAGGTGTAACTGGAAGCAGATGCCTACCCTAATACTCCCCAAAAGAAAATCTGTCCTAAATAGACTGAAAACTCAGCTCCTCCTTGGGGTTTTTGCTTTATTAGCAACAAAACCAATAAAATAACAGCAGCCACTCCATGCCTTGCTCCCAGCTTTGGGTGCGTTGGGGTTGCTCTCCTTGGCTCACTCCTGTTGCCTTCAGGGGGAGGCGCGTTCTCTGCTGCGACGTTGCAGCCTCCCCACCCGCTGTGCTAACGCACCCCCTTGTTACCCTGCTCATTCCAGCGAGCCCTGCGCTCGCCGGCGGGTGCGGTTTCACAGGGAGGCGCAGCCGGGCTGTGACGGCAGCCGAGCCATTGGGAGCTGCTGTGTTCCAGGGTTGCAGTCCAGTGTGCAGCTCAGCGTTCCTGGACGAGCCACCGAGCTCCTTTTTTCCCCATAAACGTTCCTGCTGGCGAGGCTGCTTTGCTGGAGTTCTGAAAGTTCAAATGCAAAAGGGCAGGAGCAACACGGCAAAAACCCCAATTGCAACGTCAATGAACGTATGTGAGAAGTGGTTCTGAAGATCTCTTGGGCTCTAATTTCAAGTAAACCTTCTGTTTAGGTTTCCCTCAATGCAGGTTTTTACTGGGACTTATTTTTCCTGGTCTGTTTATGTGGAAGAGGGACTAGATGGAGTAAAGCTTAGGTGATTGGTGCTCTGTTCCACTCTAAGAGTGCTACTGGGGAGCATGCAGGATCCTGGCTGTCCCTGTTGCGTTAGGTTTGTATTTAATTATGGTTCTTCCTTTCTCTCCAGGCACTCTCCAGCTTCCTGGACCACACACTACAACGCGTAGCTGGTCGCTGGTTTTTTTCAGTCCTGCTGAGCACCCTCAATTCCACCTAAAGTGAATGGGAATTGCTGAAGCTCAGCACTCTCTAAATATAAAGGCCCCTATTATCGATGTCACTGTTTGAGATAATAACTTGTGCCATGCGTAAAGAGTGAAATCATTGTGCTTTTTTAATTCCTTCATATGAGATTTTGCTACTCTTCACTGTTCTCTGCTGCTCCATGGTCCAGCTACATTGCATGGCTTTTGAACTAGGCGATGCCTTCTCTAATTAGGCACCATTGCGGTTGCTGATGGATTCAGACAATTTTGTGTTCAGAGTTAATGAATGTTGGCTTTGATCAGCCTCTGACTGTGATTGGTAGCAGTAGTTTTATCCATGCTTTATGCAAGTCACCCAAACCTCTTGGTTATACGGAGCTGAACAGGAAAAAATAAAATAAAATCTACTTTGTGAGGAGTTGTCAGGATGTGCCACATGCGAGAAAGCCGGCTGCCACGGCTCCTGAGAGAGAGGCAAGGAAAATGCAGGAAACCCCCTGGGTTTCAGTGAGTCTGAAGTGTGTGGTGGGAGGCTGTGCCGCAGACGTTCGGTGGGTTCGGGGAGCCGTCTCCCTCCTGCAGAAGTCGCTTGGCTTCCCATGCCGGCTCTGCTGCCCCGTCACTGTGAGTGACGGTGCAGGACAGGGCTCAGGCTGAGGGGCTCGGGCTGCCCGTAACGACCTGTGCCCCCTCCCTGCGCGGTTCCAAGGTGGGAGGTGCATCTGCCTGCCCCACACCTCTCCACTCCTCGCGACTCACGCTCCCGGCGTCTGAGCGCACGGGGAGGAAACCAGGCCTGTGTGACCACTGCAGTGGTGCTTTCCTGCAGAGGTTTGGGTGCATTTGCCGTGATTGTCCCCTCATGCCTGTCCCGGGAAGGCAGGTAACTCCATGCTGTCAGTTTTCCATCTGTAGCACACACCTTTCTGCCTCACATGGGTGCTGTGAGCACTAATTAGTTAATGTCTTTTCAGTACTTTTATCATAGAAATACTAAGCAGTTATTGCTATAATTATTATTATTTCTTATTATTTTGTTGTTCTTCAAATAAGGGATTTTGAGTACTCAGTTATGTCCAAGTACTGGAAAGGGGACCTACAAGAAAGCTGAGGAGGGACTTTTTACAAGGACAAGTAGTGACGGGATGAGGGGGAATGGCTTTAAATTGAAAGGGGGAAGATTTAGATTGGACAGTAGGAAGAAATTCTTCATGCTGAGGGGGGGGAGGCCCTGGCCCAGGGTGCCCAGAGCAGTGGTGGCTGCCCCATCCCTGGAGGTGTTCAAGGCCAGGTTGGATGGGGCTTGGAGCCCCCTGACCCAGTGGGAGGTGTCCCTGCCCATGGCAGGGGGTGGCACTGGATGATCTTTAAGGTCCCTTCTGACCCAAACCGTTCCATGATGCTGTGATGTACATTAAGGGCAGCGTTGGGGTGGTGCCAGTTGGTTGCTTTGAAAGGCTGCTGCGCCATTTGTGCTTGGCAATTCACAGATCCCCCCCAACCGAAGCAGCGTTTCTTTAAAAATGTGCCTCTGAAGCAACCAGCTCATCCCACCAAACGCAGCAACCCCGTGTCGGTGGTGTAAGGTGGCATAACACGGTTTACTTTGGTTGATTAATAGTGCATGCTTTCGGTGTGCTGTGAGCGCTAGACAAAACTCAGTTGGCTGGAGGGAACGTGGGTTTGGATATCAGTGGCTGAACTACCACCGTGTTGCTTTGGCAATGTGGTGTTCCTGAGTCCAGGCCAGAATCACTGGACTTCTGCAGAACTTCAGGTTCTCTTAATCCCCACATTTAAGTAAAACTTTTTTAAGCAAAACTTCACAAAGAAAAGATGAAGACGTCAGGAAATCACGTGCCTGCCAGGGGTCACACGGGGGATGGTGAGCCAGGTCAGGATAGTGCTTCCTCAGCTACAGAATCCAGCCCCAAGATTCCCTCAGCCTTGGGATTTTCCAAAACCAAGGCAATGCCTTATGCTCTATATGACAGAATATTTAAGTCTGGAAATCCTGCTTCTTGCACCAGGGAACTGAAGTGCAACAGGTTTTTTTTTTTTTCAGAGAAGGGAAGTCCTGGTGTGGGAAAGCTTTTTCTTGCAGATGGAAGGGTCAGGTTCTGTAGCAACCTTCCCTTTTCCTGGACTACTGTGGAAGCTTTTCCATACAGTCTCAGGACAATATGGAAGGATAGTGGTGTGAAGGATTCGGTTCCCCAGGTGGAAAGCACAGGCTTGGGAATGAAATTCTTATGATGTGCAGCCACTGGGAACTGGACACAGAACAAAGCAGATCTCTGGCAAGCATCTGAAGACCTGATTGATGGTGGAGCACTGCGGCGGGAAGGAGTGGAAGCTGACGGGTAGGGGTAGGTGGGCTGGGAACTATAGGAAGCTGCGAATCATCAACTTCTGGTCCACAAAGCCCAAGAAAAAGGAATGCAGCTCAAGTCTTAAGCCATCTTTTTCTTGGAGCCTCTTAAGGATCCATGAAAGCATGGCTGTAATGGGATTAGAGTTTGTGTGGAGGCACAGAGCCCCTGCGCAGATGTCCTTGACTTGCTATTGGCTTCCCTTGCGGAGCAGCTACGAGGTTTGCTGGTGAGGGGAGAGCCATCGCGCTAGGCTGCGGCTGGAGAGCACGCTTGCCGGTGGGGCTCCTCTGTGCCCCATCACAGCTGGTCTCCTGCTCCATCCCCGGATGCACAACTGAAGTGGGTAGCTCATTCCAGACCAAAGTGTGAGCCGTGTGTGGCACGTGGTGGCACGGTACTGGGGACACCAAGACCTGGGCACCGGCCCAGGGTGCAGGTCTTCTGGCGGCGCTTTGGGAGAGGAGGCTGGGGTTGGGTTCCATGGGACAGGCTTGGCGGGGCGTCCAGGTGAGTCCTCGCAGCAGAAGGCAACTGCTGCCCCGCTCAGCTGGATGGGGCACACCGGGGATTCTTTTGTTCCCAGCCTTTCCCTTGGGGTTTTCTGTGGGAAGGTGTGAGCTCCTCCATACAGGGAGCTGTCAGCCTGTGACAGCTCTATAGCGCTGTGTGGCTGCAGGGGAGGCTTTCCCAGCAAAGTCTGTTCTTCCCGAGCATCGTCCAGGAGTGCCTGTCAAAACAGAAATACCCTTTTTGGGGTTATTGTGAAAATGGCTGTGTGTGTGGAGCAAGGGTGTATGTGATGTAGATGAATAACGTGGGAGAGTTTCGCAGCTCCTGTGTAAACAGGCAAGGTTTTCTTGCAGAACTTGAGTTACAGAACTTAACCTTTGGTAAATTCAGCTCTAGAACTGATTTTGACTCTACAAGCAGGATGGGAACAGTTTTCAGTAAAAAGCTTAATTAAGTAGAGAGTGGATTTATATTTCTGAAATGTGGGAATGCTTTTCTTGTAGCTGCCCGTGCTTACACACACGTGCTGGTGTTTTATGGTTTGCACCTGAAGTTACTTACGTGCGATGCCCAGCAGCAATACGAACATCCATTTATGTGACCTTGTAATCAGTTTATTGGTGTTTTACTGCCTTGCTGCTGTTCCTTTTATCAGCCTGAGCTACAAGAAGGTGATTTCAGTAGAGTTTCATAAACTGAGTTTGAAAGAAGTTGTTCACCAACAGTTACGAAGCAATGGATGCATCCAGTCATGGCAGGCTTTTCCTCTCTTAAGGAAGTGACAGTGTAAGCTTTATTGTTTTGTTGGTTACTTATTTTTTTTTAATGTGTTAATTTTACATTTATGTTTATAATGTGTTTTCAGAAAGACAAAGTTTATAGAGACGTAACAGTTTATTAAACCAACGGGTACCTCTGCAGGGAAAAAATGGCTACATTCTAGGCAAATAAGTTCTTTGTCTGATCTCAAAACCTTGCCTGTTTTTTTTCCACAACTGTGTTGGCTTGGCTGGTAAAAGCTATTACATCTCTGTAACACTTGCCATTTTTAAAACAAGTGATCACAGTCCCAACAACGCACCTACCTACCTACTGCAAACAGTTTTATTTAATTGATGTCAGAATTAAATGCTATTTTTTCTAAAGAAATACATGAGTGGATTA
Organism: Neomorphus geoffroyi; assembly: GCA_033558235.1. Classification (NCBI taxonomy): domain Eukaryota; kingdom Metazoa; phylum Chordata; class Aves; order Cuculiformes; family Neomorphidae; genus Neomorphus; species Neomorphus geoffroyi. The sequence goes on along the minus strand of JAUMJM010000001.1, from coordinate 22,038,009 downwards.
TCTGGAGAGAAGTTTTTTGTACCTGGAATTGTAGCAGGCACAATTTATTAAGAGGCATTGTCAGCCCTTCATTTTGTGCCTGTAACTTGGTGTTCTTTTGTCGTGGTAAATAAGCAGGAATAAAAAGCCAACTTTCCAATGCCTTCCCAACTGATGGGCTTGGGGTATTGCGTGCCTGTATCGTAAAGTAGTAGATCGTCCTATTGGAAAACAAAACTCCATTAATTAAGCCCGTACTTGTATCTGTTTATAATGTTTTTACAGTTTTAGGAAGGGACAGATCCCACGGTGTCATCCATGAACACAGGTGAAGGAAAAGTAGCCCCGCTTTAGTTTGAGCAAGAAACGCCGTAATAGACTGTGTTGCTGTTACAGAAAGTTTATTATTATTGGTATATAAACTAGCTGGGGGCTTAAACACAGAGCAGCTGGGTAATTTAGCCAGCTCCTGGATCCAATTAAAAAAATCTATGTTCTGCCCACAGTAGGGGAATGGTCATAGCTGAGAAGTGCTGTATATTAGCTGGTACCACACCTGTGGCATGTTCACCGTGCAGGCTGTGTAGGCTGTGGAGAACATTAAACCCTCTCATTACCGCCTTACGTAAGGCAGACACTTCACGCGGTTGCACATTTATCTGAGATTACCAGTTAAACTCATTAAAAAGCAACTAGGGCTTGTTCATTTGATTGGGTGTTTTCGGGATGTTGGTGAGCTTCGTGATTAACACCAGCAGGTCTTTGATTACGGAGAGGACGTTTTGGGGCAGAGTTACCCTTTCTGGCTGTCTGTCCGCTGCGGTGTCGGAGGGGATGGGTTTGCTGGTAGCACTCTGCCCCGAGCTGGGAAAGCTGAACTTGTGAAACTGGAACCAGGATCTTTGTTGTTTAATTTGAGGAAGAAATGCACCATTAACACATTTTGCTCTAGCTCAGGCTCTGAAGGCAATTACAGGCAACTGAGGGAATAAATCATTTGGAAAACTCTTTATCATTAATGTTTCCTTTTTGTTTGTACCAAGTAAATGAGGGAAAGAAGCTTTGACTTGTAACCCGGTACCTTGGTGGTGGAAAATCCAGTTTCTTGGTTTTCTTTGGCTATGTTTTTTTTTTTTTTGTCCCCTCGTTTCACGCTTTTTCACATGAAGTTGCACACTTGTTGCTACTCACTCAGTAAAACCTGAGTAGATTCTTTAAACCCTGAAGTCAACTTAGCCCGGTGTGTGGTTTCACCGAAGTCAACGGGGCTGTGCTGGCAGATCCCTCTCTCCAGAAACAGAAATGCTTTTGGGGTCAGAGCTGGCAGTTGTGGGCTTCCAAGGACAGGGACTGTTTTCCCCTTTTGTCCTAGGAAGTTATTGTCTCCTTACTCGTAGTGCAGGGTCCCGGCTCCCAGCCTGGCCGCTGGCAGCTGAGACAGTCAGGCACTCTGGAATACAAATAAGAATAATAACGGTATTTAACATTGCTTTTTTCATAAATCAATCAAAGAAGTCAAAGCAGCAGGCATAACTAATATTACTTAGAGTCAGATAGGGCTACATCTCTTTCATAAAAAGAGTTTTTCTGCAATATTTAACCATTGTTGGCAATAATCATCAATATTAATCCTTAACAGCAACATGATAACCAAGCTGGCAGATAAAATGGCTGTTAAAAAGTAGGGAAAAAAGGAATAATAGGATTGTGGAATTTTAATATTCTCCAGCTATTTATTAAAAAGTGCTTATTTTGTATGTGTTTATTTCTAATAATCAACTGTAACGTTACTTTGCAAAAAACTGTAATTGCTTCTTAATTTCAAATCCCAGCTCCTTTGTGCTGTATACAAAGGTAGGATATTTCTGTACTTATTGTTCACAGCACTCTGTGTAAAAAATCACGTTCATTTCAAGAAGCTGTTATGGTATTGATTCTGGTAAAGACTTCCATTAACTGACCAATCTAAATCTCATAAGTGATGTCAGGATAGTTATGCATTTGCTTGGTTCAAGTATTCAGCCATTATGTTAGAATGCAGGCAGTGTCTGAATATGGCTGTTAAATTATTTCTAAATACCGAACCAGAACAGCTTAACAGTTCTGCAGTTTGAGACTGACACAAAAATGACAATCTGCCACCTCTTTGTTTTTTAAATATTAACGTTGTGTTGGGATAGTATTTTTGGAGTAAAAACCTGTGGCACGAGAGGATAAGTGACATAAACAAAGGCAGCTGGGCTGCATGAAATAATGGAACAATAAGGCCCTTACAGCCGTTCTCATCACTCCAGTATGTTAATTAGCATTCTGTTGTGGCCGCAACACTGAAAACATGTAATCTGTATTGGTGTACTGTACAGCTGTGAACACACATTCTTTTTTGTTAGTCCCTAGAGTTAGCCTTGCCATTGGCATATGTGTGTGGGCCAAAAGTCAAACCGTCGCCGCTGAAACACCACGCGAGGGAAGCAAGAGAGTTTTCCCTTTATTTATTTCCACCCTAACCTGTGATGTAATCTGCTTCCACAGCCTCTGCCTGTTTGCTCATCGTGTTACCATTTCGTGTGTGTGTACGTATGTATTTCTAAACACGCGTGTGCGTGTGGCTGTGCGCGTGCGTGCGCAGCGGTGTGTGTGTGCAAGGCCAAGCTCCTAATCGGGAACAAGTGATTTAGGGAGGTAAAATGTGCTATAAATAAATAAAAGCTCATTCCTCCAATAGTTTTAGAAGTCCGCCATGAGGAACATCACAGCTATCTTTTCTTTTCCGTGGATAAAGCTAGTTTGATATTTTTATTCATAATTTTATTAAAGGAAGATGGTTCAGAAACCATCAGTGCTTTCAGTGAACTCGGCTGCACAGGCGTGGAACGCTCGCTTTTCTCCAATTTGAGCCAAATATGTAGAAAATCGCTGACAGCAAACCAGAAGTGTGATTGAGGGGAGAAAAAGTTTGCTGTTTACATTGCCTCTTGAAAGAATTCACAGTGAAGTCGGGATCTCAGCCCAGTGTGTCCGTGTTAACCTCACCTGACCTGGGCTTAGAGGAAACCACCTGGGGGTGATCCGGGCAGGTGGAGTTCATCCCTGTCTGAGGGGACTGCTGTTTCTTTGTCGCGCTCCTGTAGTTTAAAAGCGCGCTCACCTTGGATCATAGGTTAGATTTGAAATAAATTAGACTTTTAGTTTTTCCTCTTAAATGTGCATTTACGCAGCGAGTGTTCGCTTGTCAAACCTGTTTGCTGGTCTCCGTTTGTTCCTTGGGTGCGATGGTCTCTGCACTCACACACAAAAAGAGGTAGGAAGAATTTTTTCTTAGAAAATAACTTGTGGTGCTCTTGGGTGAATACATCCTTTATCCATACTCAGATGATAAGAGTGAAGGCTTAGCTCATATTTCTGCACTAATCTACTTCAAACCTGATCTTGAAAAATTACCCTCATCGCACAAAGAAAATACAGCATTTAAGTCACCATGCTGATCAAATTTGGTTCTGCTTTTTGACTGTGGAGGGAACAAATTGTTTGGTGATTCTGTGATGCGAACCAGCCTCCGCTGGGGAACTGAGTAAGTTTTTTGGGTTTTGTTTAACCACTTTCTTTCTTTCTTTCCCAAGTAGATTGTAACTCTTTTAACAAGACTTACAGTATTATAACACCGTATTTGTATGTGAGGTTTTGAAAGCTTAAAAAAAAGCTTAATACTTTTTATTGTTATTGATAGCATGATTTTAGACTAGAGATACTAAATATTTAGATTTCATGCTTGCATTACTGTTTTTATGGAAACAAAAATCAGGAATGCTGCTTTAAAAATTAAATGTCTACAGAAATAAAATACAGGCTGTCAAAAAGGGAATAAGAACAACAACAAAATGTTAGTAGCTGTCTCTGAATTTGTCTTTATAGTGGTAAAAGTATATAATTAATAGAAGAATTTTAGCTCCAGATGTGGCTATACTATAATAGAGCCTTATAAATGCTACAGAAAGAAAAATTGCTTGGAACGAATGAGAACCAAATCAAGAGCACACCTGGGTTTGACAAAGATTGCATTTACTGACTGCTGTGCTATCACATTACAGAGAAAGACCAAGTCTTTGGGAGCAGCTGTAGAGAAAGGCCTGGCAAATCTGCATGCAAATAGCAGCACATTGTTAACTTAATCAGATGCCGAGGAAAAGATGTGCCAGACCATGAGGATGATCTATAAACAAGTACAGAGTCCAGAGAGATTGTGAGGGCTAGGCAGATTAAAAAGGTGTACCACAAGGGTTCTGTCCCTGGGTCAGATTCCCCTCTTTTGTGCTGCCTGAAGGTCACTGCCATCCCAGCTCAGTTATCACAGCCTTTCTTACAGCCCGTTGTAGTAAATTTGTCAAATAGTACCCGGGTTGTGCGTTGCACGGATATAAATAATTGCATATTATTTTGGGAGTTTGGTAGCTCTTTGTTCCTCGGTGGGAGAGATACGGGTATTATTTTCTGAAGGAACAGTGTGTGATTTCATAACTCCCATTAAATAATATTACTGTATAAATGTCCCAGCGTAGAGAGATAAGAAATAGTGCGATACGCTGTATAAAGAGACAGACCTTCCCTTAAAAGACAATCCTCCTTATAAACTGAAGTGCCCTGACGAAAATCGTCTGAAGAAAGTTAGACACCTGCTCTTCATATAATTCATTAATATTAACGGGAATATATGTTTAAAATCTTCTCCAAGTCTAATATCATAAAAAATAAAGAAGTAATACTATTTAATCACCCACAGCTTAATAGTGCCTTAGTTGTTTACTGCCATTGCACTAATTGCTCTGTACTAATGTGTTTTTGTGTGATTTCCAGTAGTGCTAAAAGAACTGAGATCCATAACCAATTAAATATAGTGTTTTTATGTTAAAAATATATCTGCTGTAGACTAGCAAATGAACAGTGGTGTTCTTTTAAAAACAAGAGAGACTTGGCAGCTGCATAGCTGCACAGTGATAGGTATTTTTCATTGCATCTTTTCCACAGTGGCATCGGAGTAATCTTTATGAATAAGCAAACTGCAGAAAGCTGAGCATTTTTTATTATATTACGGGCCAGAATCTCCTCTCCTACTGTTATAAATCAGGTATAACTTTATTAAAGACGGAGGATTTATGCCCACCCAAAAGAGGTGGACTCAGGCCTTTTGTTTCTGCAAATGGCTTTTCTGTTTTTTGGAAGTGTAACTTTTAAAATCTGAAATACCGATGAATCTCACGCGAGCGTAAATATTTTGGCGATACTTGCCACGTGGCACCGCGTGTGTGGGGCCGGCCGAGCCGGGCAGGCGACCTGCATGGAGGTGGGGGTTTGGGTCCCTGGCAGCGTCGTAGGGAGCAGGGCAGAAACGATGTTTGGGACCTGTGGGAGAGGAGGCAGCACCGTTTGTATCCCCCTGCTAGAGGGTTAATTGGGTGACGCTGTTGGCTCCAGAAGGAGCTCAGTGCCCGAGACAGGGCACTGCAGTGGAGACTGCGAGGGTGAGCGAGGTGAGGGGAAATTGGACATAATAGCATTAATAATAATAATTAAAGACTAAGAGTAACAAAAGAACGCATAACTAATACACCAGTCTCTTGCTTTTTATTACAAAATTAATATTCATATGAATGCTATCAGAGCTATTCAGTATTAAACTGGAAAGACAAAAGCCACATTGTAATACATTATACAGTATATTACAAGATGTTTGTTTCTGTGGGGTTTGACCGGCTGAAACCAAGCTGGCAGCACTACCAAGCAGTGTGCGCCCCGGTCTCCAGCACGAGGCCCTCGGTCAGCACAGGAGCCCCAGACCCACAGAGCGGGAACGCTCGTCGCTTTATGTGGGGGGAGGTAATGAGATCAATTAGATCCTCATCCATTGAACTGCAGACAGCTGTTGGTGCATAATAATCATCATTAGAGATGGGTGAATGTGGGATACTTGATTTGCCAGACTACCCGCAGGTATTCTAAAAATGCCAGACTTAACTCTTGAGTATTTTGAGTACTTGAGGCCAACGATTTCTCTGAAGTCCCTCCTGGGACTATTGATCATAAAAGAGGAAAAAGGTGCATCTGAGCGCAAGGAGAGCTACGAGGCTGCCAGGCTGTTTGTCAGGGCTGGAGAAAGTTGAGCAGATAAACCCTGCCAGCTGCTGTCTGAGTGCTGTCCTCTTCAGGGCCTCGTGGAACTTGGGAGCAGCTACCCCAGCGCCAGCCGCCCTCCTGGTTTCCAGCGTCAGCTCGCTAGCCAGCTTTTTGTTCTCATGGCAAGAACTGCAGCCTTTTTAGGTTTGGGTAGGTTCTGTCTCTGTCCATCCCGTAGTTTCAATGTCACCTGTTACCAAGGATCACCACTGTTCCAGTTGTACAAGAACACAACCAGTGGGTGGGTTAATGGAGTCAGTCTGTTTTTGACAGTGCTTTTTGGAGGATGGGCAATGTAACCTTACCCATATTTCAGTTGGAGCCTTTAAACCACCAGCAGACTTTATGAACCCTACTGGCATTTCCAGAATGTGCAGTCCCTCTGTTGTGATCTGCATTGCTCGTGGTTATTAATTTCAGACTTTTCTTTGAAGCTCAAATAAATACTTGTAGCACTTGATGCTAACGTGTTAGAAACGTTATAAAACCCTCTTAACTGGGACTGTTATTCATATAGATCCTTGCAGTTCCATACGTTCTGCACTTTTAACCTTTATAACGGTTTTTATAATTGAGTCCTTTTTCGAGGCAGTAGGTGCTGCCATTCCAGTAGAGTAAATACGATGTACGTTGCTGCTGTTTCATTTTGATTTGGTAGTGTAAGTAAATAATCTCCCCATTTTGTTGGGCTTCCTTATTCTTTCATACTCCTTAAAATAGGTGTGAGTTCCCAATGTGAGATGATGGTATCTCCCTGGTTAAGTCAGGGTGGTGGTTGCATTAGTTTAATAAAACCAGCCCAGCATTCGTGGGGCAGTGGGAGTTAGAGCAGATCTGTGTGAGAGGGAAAGTGTGTGTGAGATGAGATCTTTGGACTCCCAGTCCGAGTTTTTGACAGCACGTCTGGCATAGTCTTCTGTCCTTTACTGCTGTCGTCTGACGTCCAGGTCTAAACCCGTTCCTGATGGCAGGGACTGTATAGATTTGGCTGCAATTTGGAAAATAATACTTAGGTGCCCTGCAAGTTGCTGTGAGGATTCAATTGTTAATGTTTGTACAACAACCTGAATATATGAAGTGCCATATAAGTGTTTGGCAGTGTTCGGTCCCTGTGCATTGCTTACCTGTCCTCACTGTCGCTACAGACCAGGGATTTTGCTCACATGGACCAGCAGAGCTTAGAAAGGAGGAAAAGGAAACAGAAATTATGATTCCAGCAACTGGCGAAATAAAGCAACTGGCAAAATGTGCTCTGCTCTACATGTGCGCAGATGATATTTGAGTAATGGTCACACACTACCAGTGTGCAAATATTTATGTGTTTGCAAAGAGAATCTCAGCCTTTACTGCCCAGTGCTGCAAACCATTACTCTTGTAAACGCCATCGGATTTCTCCTATGCGTAAAGACTTGCTTTTAAGAATAAAGGTCTGTAGAAAAAGCATCTAATGTATCTTTTTAGGTTAAATTGGCTGCACTGGTTTTATGGCTTAGCACGTTTTTGGTTGATCAACTGGTTGGTCGCAGTAGAAGATTCATCTGCATGGTGCTCTGTTCTTAGATTTGCTTTTATGATGTGTGCAAGAACAAGTGAAGCTCGTGCACTTAAAACGTAGTGAGTATCTGAGATGATGGGTATACGCCGGTGATGGGAATCCCTAGTTCTCTTTGATGGTTGCCCTGTCATCATCAGTTTGGTTTCAGCAGCTGCTCCTTTCTTGCGGGTCAGTTTTATTTCCTGCTCTCAAGTAATGTGTCTCATTCAGAGGAAGGCACAGACAGCCACCTTCCTGAACGCTGGCAAAATGGGATAAATGAAAATGATGAAAGAAGACACCAAGCCAGATGTTCTCTCTGCCCAGCGTGGCTGAACCAGGGTTCAGATGCTACTTGAGAGATTTCACTATACTCTTCATTAGAGATATATCAGTAATGAAGTATCATGAGATGGAATATCAGTACCATCTGGGGAAGAGCCAGCACTGAAATGGCTCTAAGGCTGTAAACTGTCAATGCGGTTATTGGTCAGAAGACATTTTACCTCCATGATTCTGGATTATCCAGGCTGTTATCAGCCTTGGTAGTGGAAGGCGGTGTGTCAGCATTCCTGACACTGCCTGGAGAGGGGATGTGTGCCTGGGGTGAGCAGGGCACCGCTGAACCCTGACCTCCCCTGTGGACAGGATGCGAAGGTTCTTTCTAGTTTTGATTTTTAACTAATGCCTGGTTCTTAATAGTGATCACATTTTATTGTGGAAATGAAAAGTTAGGAGGAGAATGGGAGCTCCCCATGGTTATTGGTCTTCTTTCCAGTGCTGTTGTCTTCCAAATAGAATTTACTTTCATAGAGTCATAGAACTGTAGAATGCTTTGTGTTGGAACAGACCTTAAAGCCCATCCAGTCCCACCCCCTGCCATGGGCAGGGACGCCTCCCACTGAGTCAGGGGGCTCCAAGCCCCATCCAGCCTGGCCCTGAACACCTCCAGGGATGGGGCAGCCACCGCTGCTCTGGGCACCCTGGGCCAGGGCCTCCCCACCCTCACAGGAAAAATTTTCTGAGATCTCATATCAATCTTCCCTCTTGCAGCTTAAAACCATTTCCCCTTCTCCTGTCCCTGCACTCCCTGATCAAGAGTCCCTCCCCAGCTTTCCTACAATTATTTTGGTTCCTTCTCACTGGGTCCTCTGCTGTAACCCTGGGTGAATGATGCAGAGGCCCCAGTATCGCTTGGCCGTTGCGCCTTTTAAGATGTAAAAGAACATTGTATAAGAAGAGCAGTGACGTGCGGTCAGCTCGAGCAGCGCTGTGTTCCTCCTCCCCTTCCTATACCAGAAGTTACAACATCATGTTCTGGTTGCAACAGTCCACGATCAGTGTGAACCAGGCAACTTCATGGTTGTAACTGGTTACAGGTTTCAATTACGAAGGTTACCACTGTGAAGAAAATTAATTGGCAATATTTTCTTAATGTTTTTGCCAACTACCAGAATTGAAAGAACAAAAGTTCTGTTATGTCCTTCCCCCATGACTCCAGCTCTTCCCAGATAATTCCAGTCATTCATCTCTCCCAACTCCGAAGCATTTTAAATTAAGCTAAAAGAGGAGGTGATCATCACCAAGTAATTATAATTATAATCGGAAGCAATACTTGAACTGCAGTCTCCCAAGGCGATGCAGTTATTCCAGGGTGTCACAGCAAATCTCCCTCTTCTCCCTGCCCACTGTGTGTGGACATGGAGGGCAGATGGGTCTGGCCCTAAAGTGCAGTGATGTGTTGTGATAGTCAACACCTAGTCTGGGCGTCCCGGTGTCTTGGCTGATTGACTCTATCTGTCCTGATGTCATTGATTGTGATGGAAGCCAGCATTTTTGTGGTCATACTGTTTGTTTTTCTGATGGGCAAGAAGGACCCATATTGTGGGTGATGAACCTTCCCTCGGGTGCCATTCCTATTTCTGCACATACCTAACTCAAAAGCAAAGCAAGATTCATAAAATACAGGACTCAAAGATGCAGCACAGGTTGAGTCAGAGCTTCAGACAGTTCTGCTGGCCTGACCAAAGAGTCTGGAGTTTTGTCTTTAATTCATCTACCTGTCCAAAGCCTGTAGGGATGTGAATTCCATTGTACGTAGATACACATTGTACGCAGACCTCTCCAGGAAGAGAGGCTGAAGCTCTTTTCGGCTCTAATGACCATATAAATGCAGCATGGAGATACGTAGTGTTTATAATCTTGCCAGGCTTCTGTGCAGCCTCCTCCTGTTTTTTGTAAGTAGCCTCCGTCTGGCACAGCTGCTTCGTGCACCCCTTTTTTAACACCATGACTAAGGACTGCGGGGATGCAGCAGTGGAAAGCAAGTGTATATGTGGGACTTCCGAACTTCCGCTGCTTCAGAATTGCTCAGTAAATGTCACACAAGCACGGTCTGTTGGAAACCTGCAAAACTGTATTAATGACTTTATTATTTTTTCCAATTATTTTGTGGCTGAGAGTGTTTCTGTTCGCAAAAGCTGCTCTGAACAGTATCGTATTGCTTCCTGTGTTGCTCTGGGACTTGTAAGAGGCTGGATCATTACCACTCATCTTGTAAATGTTTTGTTCTCCTTGTGCTCGTTTGACTGTCTTCACTGTTCCTGAAGTTGCCCTCAGGTTGCACCAAGTAAGGTCTCTTAAAGATGCTGCTGGCACAACTTTTTTATCTCTGTTTTCTTCCTACACACAAAACGTGTTTCTTTGCAAGGCTCTGGTCAAAAGAAAGCTGCTCTCTAACCATGATAACACCGCAACGCACCGAGCCCAGGTTCTGTGCTCTCAGCAATCGGAGTCCAAAGCAATGGGCACTTTTTTTCCGTAGCTGTGACACAGATTGAATTCCCATCCATTATCTTCACAAAAAAGTGATGACTCGTTTTTCAAAGTACTGATTGGCAAAAAATGTTGTGGATGACTGTTTTTGATGATGATTATTTTTATAGATGGGTTATTTGCCGTGCTCTTCAGGTGTTCCCCAGGCTTTGACTCCTGTTGTTGTCCAGGCAATTGAGCTGGTAAACCATAGCCTGTTTAACTGGTCTCATGGGAGCCTGTTTGCCTGCTCGCTCACCTAAATTGGTGTCAGTGCAGTGTGTGGAGTGGGAAGACTCCCTTCAGTTGAGGCACTATGTTCCAGACCAGAGATTTTGCCTTTTTTTTGTTGTTTTTTACATGGTTTCCCTATTTAGAAGCTGCTGTTGCTGGGTGACTGCTGGCATCCTGCTGGATAACTTCAGAAAGCCACAGCCTGGCTGAATAGATCATGTCACAACTCTAGACATTAGAGGTAGAATTGCATCCGGTGTCTGTTGTTGCTCTTGTTCTGTCAAGGCTAGAGAAATGCTAACTGATTTGATAAGCAGTTAAAACAGGAGCATGAAATAGGCTGGATTTGTGCTCAGCGAGAGCTTTGTAATGGCAGAAGTGTGCATGATCGGATATTCCTGACCTCTACCAATGGGCTATTGGCCCGTCTGCCACTCCGAGTGTTCGCTGTCATCAGCCGTGCTGCCAGGGGCTGCTCTAGCCAACACTTCTAAGCCATGGCCAGCTTGCTGGGAGCAGAGACCACTGGGCTCCTCAGTGCAGATTTCAAGCAGAATGGCAACTGGCGCAAAGCTCTTGCTTTGGCACCCTTCAGTCGTCCAGGTTCTGTTCTTTATCCCTCTCTTCCCAGTTTTTCTCTTGCCTTGCCAAAGAAATGTGGCACTAGCAGAATCTTCCATTCTGGGCAATTATTTTAGGTTCTCTTTGCCAGAAGACCCAGAATTATATTTTTTTCCTCAAATTAGTTCCAGAAAAGAATCTGAGGGAAGGGAGACAAGAGGATGGATTTGTCAGCTTTGGTGTTGGCACTCTTAGGGCCATGTTTGCTGGCTCTCGTTGTCTACCTTGTGAAGCTTTATGGCAGTCCAACAAAGACTTACTGTCTCTTGGGACTGCAGTCCCTGTTGTATCAACCCAAATGGCTTGCTGCTCTCTGGAGAAGCCACAGAATGCTAGCAGGAGCTGCTTGCAACAGGTTTCTCCAAAAGAAAACTGGACATGAAGATGAACTTTGGGCATACCTCATTTTTTCTGAATGTTGTTTCAGTGAACAAAGGAAATGGAGAGCTTTTTGCTTTTGGAATTGTTCCCTGTTTAATTGTGATGAAAAAATCCAGTCTGATCCGAGATCCCCATACAGCCTTCTCAGAGCGACCTCCCAGAAGTGGTGGTTTTCCTGCCTGTAAAGTCTGTTCCCTCTAAACTTTGCTTCAGAGCGTGAAGCAGGGGTTGTGAATTTTTCAGAGTTTCTTTGAAAGACCAGAATTTGTCGTTAGGCAAATGTTTATGTGCGGTCAACATTTTCTTTTCTTAAAGTCATAAATTGTCCATTTTTCCTCCTTGATTTTGGTAGGAAACCCTGAGCGTTCGGTGTCCCTGGCTCCGGCAGAGAGTAAGCACTACGGGTTCTCCCCAAAGGCTGCAGAGCCTTGGGCACTCAGCTCCCCAGGTTGACCCTGCAGTAGCTGCTTGAATTCTTCTCTGCTGAAAGTGAGCACAATCCTCTTAAATATTCTGCCCAAGAATGGGGGAAAGGGGTCCCTGTAAAAGCACTGGGTTAGCAGCAGCACAATTAGACGTTTCTGTCTATAGTTCCTACTGCACCTCTGAAGCACTTGTATGGAATGGATGCTTCAAATTAAGTATGACCTGGTTGTCCAATCCCAATTACCTAAAGAATCCCTCAATTTGCTTAACAATTCCCTCACAGCTATTATGGCTCTGACTGATTGTCCCCAGGACTCTCTTAGGCTTGCAGCTAATGTAATTGATTCTTCCGTAGTAGCCTGAAGGGCCATTTGGCTTCAGCCATGGTAGGCAGAATTTTTTTTGAAGCTAAGTTAGGAGAATGGTTATCTTTTATTGTGGTTCTGTTTTTTGGAGGGTGAGGGTGGAAGGAATCATCTGGACAGAGCTTGGAACAACAGTCCCTGACAGATGGGGAAGTATTTTCCTTGGGCTCTCAGTTAAATTGGCTTTGGGTGGAAGGTCTACGTAGACCTCAACCCCAAATTTGGGTGAGTGTTTCTGGAAAAGAGGTGTAGTGAGGTCCTCGTTCTGACATTTTCCTCTTAGTCAAAATGGTAGGAATGCTTGGGTTTTTTTCTGTACCTGAATGAGCATCAGTCGTGATGATGCACCATTTCAGCTGTGACGAAACTATCAATCCTCAGATGGTCTCATTCAGGAGGACTGTGTGCAGGGGTTGATTGTTTATGGAAGAGGTCTTTGGCACTGTGAACTGGATTGTCTTTCCGTCACCGAGGGCTAGATTATAAAATTCAGTAGATGGTTTTAGCAAGTTTGCATTAGCAAGGGTGCTCATCACACCTTGCACTATCGTGTTGGGATCCAACATTCTAAGTTGCACTACAGCTTTTTTGGGGCACTTTTCACTGGGATGAACTGGATTGCTGCAAACACAAAATTCCATCAAAATAATTTTGATAACCCTCAGTCTCTTTTTTTCACCAAATTCCACAAAACCATAACTAGAACAACCTGTGGAAGTAGCAGGAGATCAGTTCAAAGCAGATAAAAAAAGTTACTTCTCCAAACAGTGAGCAGTGAACTTTTGGAGCTTGCTGCCAAGGGAACTTGTAGAGACAGGCAGCATCAGCAAGCTCCGAAAGGGATAAGGCAGATTCATGGAAACCAGCTCAATAACCAGATGATAATAAACGAGTCAATAAACAGCTGAAAAAATGCCATAGCTTTGAGTCATGAAGGACACTAACGTGCTACATATCTAGAAACTTAGACTTCAGGTGCTCGGACACCGCCTTGTGCAGAATGATAGAGATGCTCAGAATTTCTTTTTCGAAGGTGTAACCGGTGTCTCTTGTCTGAACAAAGGGATCAAAGTGAAAGCTTGCCATGAGTTGCTTTTCTACCGGAAACCTATAAGGACAGAAATGACTCCATTAATGGTGATTCTTAAAGAAATGGTTCACTAAGAATGTTCTGGACTGTGGATCTCCACAGCTGTGACAGTCTGAGAATGGCTGATTATCAAAAATGTCTTCAAGTCCAGAACTGCGCCTAAGTTGCTCCTCTTGCCAAGCCGGACCAGAACCTTGCTGAGTGATGGAGAACCTCACTGCAGTGTTAGTGCTCAGACACCAGAGACTCTCTCTCCATAACCCACCCCCTGAAACAAGCAATGCTGGGCAGAGTAAATGTCATCTGTGTTGCTTAATGCATTTTAAAAATATGATGTCAACATTAATTACTAAAGTGATGTACTTGCCAACAGAATAATGCACCATATTCCCCACCTCGCTTCCGTGTGCAGTCCATTAATTAATGTCTTTACAAAATGAACCTTGTAAGTAACAATTTAGTCTTGATTCCTCTAAAATATGATTTTGAAACAAGTGCTCATGGTGAAGCAGCAGAAATGCCAGCTGCCCTTTGGTGAAACATTCAGCATAGTTTGGATTATAGAACACTTCCCTGCACGAGGTAAGGGAATCCTGTCTGAAAGTCAGGTTATCTGTGCTCGCTTCCCATGGAAAAGGCCCAGGGATCTCGGAGAGGATTCCATTCTCCTTAAAGACAGGTGTCTAATTTAGGTGGGTGGGATGCTGGAACAGCTGCAAATAGGTGAGAGAGATCCTAAAACAAAGGCTAGAATAAACCCAGACAGCGCAGAATATCTCGTGTGCCTGACACCATGTCGTACTCTGGCAGAGCAGTGGCTCCAGCCAGTACCAGCAGTCTTCCTTTACGAGTTGTGTTCCTCATCCCTTGTTCTGTACCTGCAGAACAACTTTGCTGTGTCCTGATTGAAAATTCAGTTTGATTCCCTCTTTAGCTGGTGAAACTTGTTGTAATTAATGGTTTATAACAAACCAGTGACCACGGATGCTCTGCCTTATTGAAACATTAAATATGATAGAAAAAACAACCCAAAACATTTCCGGTGAGTGACATTTCTCGCAGGCAGTGCTGGTGTTCTGCAGTCTTGGTTTAAGAAGGTATTTGAGCCTGTGCTTTAGTTTAGGCTCTAGAACAGGATGCTGCTGTGGTGAAGTGGCGCGTGGCTCAGTGAAATTACACGTGGGTGAAGTTTCTCTTTAAAATGTTTTGTCAGTCAGTTGTATGTTACAGTGCGATGTTGTTTGGGTGTTCTTCAGATTGCTTTCAGTTATTGAAAGTAATACTGCAGGGAAAAAAGGTTTAACTGTAAGTACCTGTCTTGATTTCTGTGAATCGCAGTGAAAGGTAGAGGGTGAGGGTAAATTCTATCTTTTCCTGTATACGTGGTTGTCATTTGCATCAATAATCTCCACATACCTATGGATTCAAGTTCCTCCTGAGATCCATGTATGGGTGTAGATGTTTGTCATGGATTCAGCATGGGTTTGGACCAAAATACATAAAGGTTATTGGAAAGACTGTCACCAGATTGGGTTTGGATTGGGTCCATCATGTGTATTTTTAAAATTTGCATCTTGCACTGTTTTACATTTTGGCCGTCGCTGTGTAGAGATTCGCAGAATCATGGAATGGTTTGGGTTGGAAGGGACCTTAAAGATCATCCAGTTCCTACCCTTCTGCCATGGACAAGGACACCTCCCACTGGATCAGGGGGCTCAAAGTCTTGCCCAATTCTGCCTTGAGTTTAACTGCTTGGTGGTTTTTGTTATTTATTTTTGCCCACCCATGTCCTGTTGCATGTTTGTTGGGGCTTCCAAAGCAAATAGGCCCTAGGGAAAAGTCTTGTAGTTTTTCATGAAAACATTAACATGAGTGTCTTAATGACATTCTGGAAAAAAAAAAACAAAACAAACAGTTTGAAATATCTGAGCTGGCAAAAGCCGACAGAATCCATCAGTAAATCCTGCTCCCACACCCTGACTACCGCTGTCTGCTGCTGTACCTGTTGCTGTAGTAGCTCGTGCCCGCAGGAGAAGCGGTTTGTTAGCTTAGCCCTAATGAACCCAGGGAAATACGTCTTTCACTGAAAGCTGTGTGAAGTTTACATCACGTTTGCCAAGAGCACACACACTAAAAATTACTGTGAATCAGTTAGCTTGTGCTGACACGTTACGCTGCGATAAGTTGTTGCGAAGCAGTTTTCTGATCTCGTGTCTCTTTGAATGTCGTGCTGAATTTAACCTGACTTCAGACGGTCCTGTTGGAGATGAGAGGATTCCATCTCTTGCTGTTCGTTGTTGGTTGTAGGACCTTGGGTGAGATCGCGGCTCTGTTGTGCGGTGCAGCCAGAGGCTCGGGGTGTTGTTTCAGTGACTTCTTCATTCTGATTTAAAGAAATGAGTTAAAATTATAGGGGGAAAAAAAAAAAGAAAGAGTTGAGGCTGACTGCAGGGCTGGTAGGGGAATTGCACTCGGCTGGGTTTTAGAGTTGAAAGAGAGGGGAGTACGGACAGTCTTAGAGGACAGTGGCCAACGCCAGTCCGGTTCTCTACATCATTGCATTTTGTCTCAGGAGAAGTTGTCCGTTCAGGAGGAATTCATGATACCAGCTCATTCCCGGTTGGTTCAGGTGTTTGAAAACCATCACATTGAAATAGAGTTTCCCCGTTTATCTTTCTCTCTCTTGAAAACTTTCTAACTGTTAATGTTCACTACAAGTTTTGCAAGAGATCTGAGTCATCTGTGCTCTCTGACCTTGTGAGAAGAGCTTTTAAAGATGCTGAAGCACAATTGGTGTTGTAAAAGGATGTGTGAGAATTTGTGCGCTTTGGGACGTGATTTTTTTTTCTTTGCCTTTTTTTTGTTCTTGGTTAAGAAATTTACTTGTGTAAGAAATGAAGTTGTATAGTACAGAAAACATATTAGTTATGTTGGAAGTAAAGCACGCTTTCCTAAAACACAGGCAGAATTATTCATCAGTTGACGGCCTTAAGGCCTTGAGGACAGGAGGACCTTTGGTTTCACTGATGTGAATCCTATTTGCCTAAATTCAAGTTGTCCAGGTCCACTTTTCAAACCCAACCTACTTTTCAGCAGCATTTCAAACTTTATATTTGCACTGAATTGGTGCTGATGTTTGGAGTCCCTGTTTTTTACATTTCTATTTGAAATTATTCGCTCTATCCGTATTTTCTGTGAAAGATACAATTGACCGTGATCAAACCATTATCTGGCTACAATTCTGTATTTTATGGGGTAGTAGAGAGAGTGGCTTTCTTCCAGCCTCTTGATGAGAGGACAGAAGAGGTTAACTTCATAAAAGTAGGGTGTTTAGAAACAGAGGACTTAAAACTTCCTTTTTCTTGATTTTTCTTTTTTTTTTTTAATACGAAACTGCTGTGATTCTAACGGAGTGCAGAACAGTGCTCTCCATGCGAGAAAGTATGGCTCCCAAGTCCACTTTTGTTTCTCTTTTTGTTTTCTTACTGGGAAAAAAACATATCTACGATTATTTTGGGGGCTGCAGAAAGGCTGGTTCCTGCCCAGCAGCAGGGGATACTGGCCAGCGTGCTGATCAGTCACTCGTGTCTCAGCCTAGGAATGAGGAGGGTTCTCCTCCTCGCCCAGAACAAGGGGAGTCGAGGAACTGCAGAGCGCCCTGCAGCATCCCACGCTGTTTTCCGCCCCGGCACAAGGCACCGGTCAACATTCCTGCAAGGGTGATTCACTTAGGGCTTCAGTTGCTCTGTAAGTCAAGCCAGACATTATCATTTTTGAGAAATCTTAACAATAACAGCCTACCAGATTCCTGAGAATAACAGCAGTGACCAACTGTGCAGGTCAGAGGAGCCATGAGTGTGCATTTGTGAGGACTTTGGCTCTCCTTTGAGATTTTCAGACAGAAGCTTCTATTAAAGTGCAAAGTATTGTTATTATCTTTGTCCTTTATACATATTTAAATAGTACATGATAATCATCTCTGTGAACTCTTAACTATTCATAAAGGTGGCTGTCAGTTAGAGGCCTGCACCAGTACTCCAGATCCAAATGCTTAAAATGATAGATCATCTTGTAACCTTCTGAGAATTATTCATAACCTTTGTGTAGGAGGAGTTTCCTTTTAAAAGACAGGCTTTGTGGATCATCAGTAAGTGGGGGATTTAATTATTCTGTTGGGAAATGATAGTCAAGCGTGGTGGAGAATCTTTGCCAGCTGAAAGTCCTCTTTGGAGAATCACCTGAGGGAAGAGCAAGAGGCAGGGAAGATGAAAGGTTCAACCCTTTACCTTCATTCCGCCTGGAAGAGCACCACGTGGCACGGGGAGTCCCTACAGCTCCCTCCAGGTTACGGCTTCAGGTACCTCTGTGCCTCCCCCCTAAAAAAAGGCAAAGTAAATGAAAATGAAGTTAAGTGGAGACATGGTTTCCCTGAACTATGAAGGCTTGGAGAATTTCATAGCAATATCTTCGTAGCTTGATAGACCAACTACCTGGTTGGCACAGAATTTCGGGTTGGAGTTTTCAGGTTGAAAGTAACAGAATGGACATTTTGAAACGCCGATTTCCCAATCTCCAGGGGCTTCCCACATATCTTCCTCTTGGGCTGCTGCATGTTCTTTAGTCACTTTTTTTAATATTTAACTTCAATTTCTGGATGCAAAAACCCCAACTCAAACACACCTTTCCCACTGAAATTTTAATTGGAAGTGTGTGTTGACAGTCCGTGCCGGAGGTGTCTGGTCTTGCCCTGCTGCTTCTCAGCCACAAGCTCAAAGCCACGTCCTTCTCAGTGCGCTGGCAATCCCAGACACCAGCAGTACGGAAGAGGCAGAGCAGAGCCCAGAGCCATCGGCAGCACCTTTCCTTCTTTAATCACGTCATGAGGATGGTGGGGGCTCTGCACGTTTCCCGAGGGTTTTATGGGACCGAGCAGGCTGGGCTGCCGTGCCCCACCAGGCTTCGTCCTTCCTGGAGAGTTTCATTCATCCTGATTGAGGGAGATGCTGTACTCTTGCCTTTAGTTTATTTTACCCTCTTGGTATGCAGAGTATTCTTTGTTAATCTTCCTTATTTATTTAAATGTTAATTGGTCCTTGTTAATTTGGTTTTCAGTGCTGAAAGCCAAGGTCAACAATGATTCCTTCCATGTTAGCTCTTAGTGTGATTACAAGGTAGTGCAATGCGTCTTGGAAAAGAGTAGCAAGAAGCCTTCCCTCTGTTTTAATGTAACCTCTGTGCTAGGTAGAGGTTTGGAGGTTGAAAGAGAGAGGGAAAATGTATGTTCAACGAAGACTGAAGGGTCTTATTGATTGAAAGGGACCATTAAATTAAAAGGCAGTTGTTTTGAAAGCAAAATATCACTTGACCCCAAAGAGACAGGCAATTGCAGCCCTGGGGTTAGGTATAATAACAGCGCGGGTTTGGTGTGGGAGTGCTAACGGCAGACCTGAAAATCACATTTTTTTTTCCCTTTCACTTCAGTGTTTGTCTATGCAACTTTCAAACTGCTGCTTTTGTTACTTTAAGAGCAGTCGCTTCCAAGAATGCCCTCCTTTTCGCTGCAATGGCCATTTTATGACATAAAAGTAAGATTTTTTTTTTCTAAACCAGATTCTGTTCCGTGGGGCAGAGCAAACAGATCTATCGTAACACTTTAAATAGTAATCAAATGTGTTTTTCTGTTTGCATTCAAAAGGGTGGAAAGGTAACTTGACAAGATAAAAGAAGGAACCAGATTTGTGTATCCCCCCCTTCCCCAGTAACAGGTAGAGAGTTTCAGAAAAGACTTCAAGGCAAAAAGAAAAAAGCACAGAATATACTGTTATGGTGTTATTTTTGTCTTTCATTTTTATGACAACTTATTTGTACTTAAAGGAATCTTTCCAAAGAGTTAAGAAGCATCATTAAATAAAGACTGTGAAATGTGCAATATGGCTTATTTATTTAAATGTTAATTGGTCCAACGAACACTTCTAATTAGCTCTATATTTGCTTAGCAAAAAGTTTTACAAATTCCAATTGTGAAAAGCAGCTATTTTGAGCTGGTAAGCATGTTGCAGAATCAGCTATGATTTTTCTATAGTTCTCAGCCCTTGAAGGCACAATTTAATTTTTCATGTATGCATACTAGCAACGGTAAACACTTGCGAGTGTAAAGAACCTTCTTTAATTAGCTGCACAACAATTAAAGGATTCACAAACTAAATTGAACCCTGTCTCTGTGCTTACTAGCTGAATTCTACCACCTGTCACAACAGCACTTTGTTCAATCTGTTATGCAAAATCATTATAGCAATATAGCGGAGGGAAAAAAAAGAGAAAACAGCAATTATTTCTTACTTTTCTCTTGAATGGGTTATTTTGGGTTATACTGATGTCAGGTTCATTGAAGCTAACCTTTTGAAATCTGTAACAGCATAATACTTATATGGCAGGCTTAGAATAGCTAGAAGGATATTTTGTTTTACCCTTTTAAGAGCACATCCTTAAAGTACGGTGCTTTCTCTGATCATTTGGAGGGAAAAAACCACTGAAACTGTGCTAACTCCTGCCGCAGCCTGTTAGTTCTCTTCATCAGACAGGAAAAATGACCAGCATCTCATGCTACACCACACTCCTTTATTGTGAAGGCTTGCAAAGCAATGTGGAAACTCGTGTTAAACACCGCTGGTTTCCGAGAGCACTCCTAGCCTCACCTCCTCGGGCTTCTGATGTGGGTGATTGTTCTTCAGCTCTTGCAAATGCAATAGCAGAGAGAACCGTAGAGTGGTTCGGGTTGGGAGGGACCTCAGCCATCATCCAGTTCTTTCAAATGCTGAATTTAACTGATGTGACTTTATTTTGCCTTCAAGCAGATGTGGTTGAAAGTGAAGAAGTTTGTATCTTCACGGAAGGGCCTCGTCTCTCCCCCTCTTTGCTGGCACCTGTTCTCCTAAGGGAGCACCAGGGGCCAGGTGGGCAAAGGCATCCCTATTTCCACCCCAGCTGGGAGGAGTCTGGCTGCTGCTGCTCGTGGCCCCTGGCTTGGGGTGGCCCACGCTGCAGGCATCGCTGAGCCCACTCTGGTTCTCGGCAGGGCAGCGGCCCCATCAGCCCCCCCGTTCGGTGCCCTCTGATGGATTTTGTGTTGAGGATGGTTAGAGGACACAGCAAAAGCCTCAAAAGTCGTTGGCAGAGGCTTGAGGGCCAGCTTCTAGGGGACAGCGTGGTGCTGGGGAGGTGGTGAGGGGCGAGGGGGCCGAGCGCCCCCAGCAGTGCCCTCCATTGCCCACGCAGCTGCTCGCTCACGCTCGGACGCCCATTTCTGATGCCCGTTAAAATTCCCAGTGAAACCAGTAGCGGGTTTGCGTTCTGTAAGGAGTCTGAGGCTGCGTTTAGTGAGGAAGACCTGTTTACATTTCTCTTTATTCTGCCGTGACAGCTGACAGGAATGTGCGCGTCGCTGCCAGCTTCCCCGCAGGAGGGGTGCAGGTACGCTCTGAGCATACGCTCGCCGTAGCTGAAGAGCCGAAAGTTAAGCTGCCTGCTGACAGCTTCCTGAAATCATATCAATAACATATTGTTAGCTCTTGTGATTGAAGCTAAAAGAGGCTGCTGTTGAGTAAAGGACACATGATACGCCCATTTCATAAGCTCGGGATATAAATGAATAACTCTGCTTATTCCCAGTACTTACATTCTTTACAGCATAATTTTTATACCATTGTCATTTTACAATATTTTTGGAAAATCCAGAAAGAGAACAAAGAAGTCTTTTAGAAACATAGAGGGGTTTTTTTTCTTTTGTAAAAAAGTCAGTAGGAAAATAAAAGTCAACAACCAAAAACTGAGAAAGGACTTTTTTTGTGACTTTTTTTTTAAAAAAAAAAACAGGAAAGGAAGCTACAAGGAAGCCTGATATTTTGACTGAATATGACTTAAATTCTTAGATAGTTTTGCACTGAAGTATGAGAGGCTGTAATGTGCTGCGTACGTCCCCTCTTTGCCTTCTCACGTCGCATCAGAATAGCTGGTCTGTTCAGAAGCAGAAAGTGAAGGAGAAGAAAATCCTTTTAATTAAAAAGCAAGACAGACAATCTCTAGAAGCGTAGGTGCAAGGTGCTGGGGATCTGAACAGCAGCACGAGTTTCTGCTTGGGCACCCGACGTGATACAGGGGTTTTGCGTGGGAGGTCCTGGGTGCTCTTGGCTTTGGGGCTCTTGCTGTTTGGCCCTGTGTGATGGGGAGCACTCGGGTGCCCAATTGCAAGTGGTGGGAGCCCACTCACCACCTGCCGGGGCCTTGAAACCACCCCCCCCCCGCGTCATCCCCGTGCGTGCGCCGGGCCATGCGTGCGCTGAGACTGCCCAGGTTCACACCGGTTTGCAGCGAGGTGCATTAGCACTGAGTGGAGTTCCACACGAGCTGGAGGAGCGAACACAAACTGCGCGTTTGCTCAGACTGTTCAAGAGCCCTGGAACGGTGTCTTTGCGTGTCCGTTAGGTTTGTTTGCGTGCTGCACTCTCGCAGTGAGGCGCTCCCTCCTGGTCCCTGGTCCTTGTGACAGCTCCAGCTGCTCTCAGCCAGCCCTGGGACCGCAACCTCCCGCGACCCCGTCAGTGTGTCCCAGGTGCATGGCCAGGGCTGGCTGTTCGGGCTGGATCGCAGGTAGCAGAGTCCATCTCCCAGCTGGCTTTGCAGCCGTCATTGAACTTGCCAGGCTCTGTCGCTCTGTGATTGCACTTATCAGACGTTCTTTGTCAGCTCCGTTGCCGCTCACCTATTGGCCGCGGTGCGCTGGCACTTCAGCCGGGGCCCGGAGTGCTGCAGTTAACATCAACATTATTTAAAGGATTTTTATCCTGCAGATAGCTTTGAAATATGTTCTTGTATTATTATAGCGTTCCTCCTCCCCCATGTTCATGTATCTGCTGCGCCTGCCAAGTTTCCAGTGCCCTTTTTATTGATGATCAAAGCTATTGTGCCCAGATAAAACGGGGGTGCCCCGACAGCGGTGGGTGCTCAGCTTGGGCTCCCGCAGGTCGCGCTGCCGCTGTTGGGATGTACGTGCTGTTTTGCCATAATCGGGGCTTGCGTCTGTGCCTCCTTCGCTCTCTGCTCTGCGTAGCTGTTCCCTTGCCTGTACTTGATCTTGCAGCGCGGTGGCAGGAAGAGATCCTCTGCGTGCTTCCCAGGTTGCACCTCGCTGCATTCCGGAGCGCTGGGGAGGGGTGACCCTTCTTGGTGGTCACTCCTGTGGCATCATCGATATTTCCTTGGGGAATCACAGAATGGTTACAAATGGTTTGCACCGTTGTTCAGAGGAAAAGCTTTTGCTGGGAGGCAGAACAATCTGGCTCCGACAGGTAGAGGTGTTTTCAAAAGCAGCTCGGGAGATACAGGGAAATGCACCTGAGTCACTTTTAGTCTGGCCGTTCCTGTTCGGGGTTGTGTTCCGGCCCCAGGAGGCGTCCAAAGGGGCAGCGTGATTAGCAGTACTGCAGGCAGGTGCGGTTTTTGCTTCTCTGATGTGACAGTCTGAAAACGAGCGTATTCTCTGGGTATTTTCTGACTTCGGGGTAGATAAGATTACAGCAGTGGCAAAACCGAGCTGTGGGTGTCCGAGCTGTGCGCAGCGACTGCTGACCACACCCTTCTGAGTCTGAACCACTTATCTCCGCGTGAGAGCATCGTAGGAGGCACGAGGTAGCTTCTAGAGTTACGGGCTCTGCTCTTGTGTTCATGGCAGTGATCAATTAATAACGCTAAATGGCAACAGCAGTAATGTATCACATCAGTGGAAGTGTGCACGGACCAGAACGCCAAAGGATAAAGGAGATTTGTGGGTTTTAGTGTTTCATTTTTCTTGAGGGATAATTAAGTATATTTTTTCTGTCCTTAGTCTACGTTTGCGTTGTATTTCCTCATCTGAATTTTTCCACCTAATTTTGGAAGGAGTTTGCTGTTTCTACTTTTTTGGAGACTGCAAACACAAGGAAGATTGTGAGCAATGGTTGCTCTGTTTTTCTTGCATCCTCCTGCTTTCTGGCATCGCTGCCTCTTTCAGCTGCGTCTTTTACTCTGTCTAATTCCTCTGAAACTGAAGTTTTCTCAACATTATCCTTTTCCTCGAAATTATTATTAAAAATAACTCATTGAAGCTCCTTGTATCTAAGAATCACTATGGCCCTCTAAATTATGTATCTTCCTTTTGCCACCAAGTCCATGTGTTATACAGAGAGGAAAAATAAATCAGCTGGCTTGAGGGAAGAAAGGAGAGAAGACAGAAATTGGAGGTAGAAGGGATTAACAGCCGAGAATCTCAGTTATTAAAAACCAAAATAACTCTCCATAATATTTTAACCAAAAAAATTTTATGCTGACAGGTCTGTCATGAGTTAAAAACCCTGGTCTTTTCGGCAGTCAATTATGTTTGATAAAAGAAAGCGATCTGGCATACTGGACTGAGCAATGGGAGGCAAGAGTTCTGGACTCCGTCCCTGGCTTCTTTACAGAGGATGAGCCATCTATTTGAGTCAAGATACGCAGTGAGCTCTTTCCCAAATGAGATGTGGAAATGATCAGTTAGGGAAATACATTTCTTTGGTGCTGAAATTCTGAAAAAATCAGTCGCTTTGCAGCCTTGGGAGCCGTTTGGGTGCACTGCAACTGGGCACGTGACTTCAGAGGTTCTAACTGCTTGCATTTACGTTAAGAAGTTGGCTGTTTCTGTGCCCAGCAAGGGCAGACACAGAGAATGTCTTCCTCTCTCTCGCTGTGTTTGTTCCAGAATGCTTTGATGGCCCGCGATGCTGCGGTCCTTACAGGATTGGGCTGGGGACACTCCAGCAGCGTGCGGGCGGAAAGCAGGAGCTTGACTCTTCCCACATGGCCTTTCGTGGGGGCACTTCTTAGTGCTGGTGTCTCTTAAATTTGCTGACCTTGAAGAAGGGAGTAATTTACCTTTGCTTTATCTTTCCTCTCTGTTCCCAGTTCAAAGTCATTAGAAGTAAAATAAATGCAATTGTGTTACAGAGGCACTTGGAGAGTGCGTTCTGTCGCACGGGCTCTTTCATGTGCAACAGGTTATGCAAGGTTTAAGGTATTAATCTCTCTTCTTCCTTTGGACCAACATTAAAACATTTACTTAGGCACGTAGTTGCTGTGTTGATGTCACAGGTAGCCCGTGCGGCTGGTGAGGCATTGTTTTGCCTCCCGTCTAACTCAATAATATGCAATTTGGAGCATCCTTAATTATCCTACAAACCATTTTGTGATAATGAAACCAAATATGGTGTAGACTTGGCTGACATCTCTGGGATATTATCTGGCATACCACGTATTTCTGTTTCAAACATAAATTGGTTCTTGCTTTTTCAAAATATGCACTCTATTAATTAAATCTATACTTGAAACATCTTTCCCCCCCTAAAGCCGTTGTCGGTATTGTCTTTTCCCTTGTTCTGTGTGCAGGTAGGGTTGGGTATGGACTCTGTAATTTGACAGAAATAGGCTAACCTTGTGGTCTTTAAGTCCTAAAACTCCAGTTGAGTGTGCAATGCCTTTCCGTATAACTAGATCTTTTGTTCCACTAGAGAAAATGACTTAATTTGTTAGAGAGCTTTGTTTTAGAAGGTTTAACTGTAACAGTATTTACCTGGTAGACCTGGGATTGCAGGGAGGTGATTAATGTGAATTACAGGCTCTCTGTGACATAGGACTAAAGGACAGAATTACTTTGTTGTCGCTGTTGGCGATCCCACTTCTGCGATTTCATTTCTCCCCAAACTAGATTTCCAGCATTTTGCATGAGTTAAAGAAAATGTCTGATTGGACCATACCCTTCTCTTTGGAGCCCTCTTTATTCAAGGATGTTCTGTTTATGCATTTTCATTGGGAATGTGTGCCTTTGTCCCTTGAAATCCATCTATTTATTGCAGTGACACCTACTGCTGAGAGAGCTGATCCGCAACAGGATCGGTTACTGTTAAACTTGGCCAACAAGCAGTTCGTGACTCAACTGGCAGATGTTTCTGTGGCTCAGGTCAAAGGGAACTTATGGACGCGGGGTTTTTTTCTCCACTCGTAGCACTGAGCGCCAGGAAAGTCAGTGCTGGGTACAGACAGCTGACCCGACCGGTAGCAGGAGGAGCGGAGCGAGGGCCCAGAGGATCTGCAAAGACCAAAGCGTTAGTCTGTTGAGCCACTGCGCTGGCTACGGTCCAGCAGTTTCAGACGACTGCCTATCTGATTGCATGCCTGGATTTTAGTAATGATTTTACATCCTTATTTGATGATTTGTACCCAAGCTTATGCTTCTGACAGGTGCCCTTGTGAACAAAATCTCGCTGGGCTATCGCATATGAATATTTTGCAATCAATCACGCTTTGATCTTTGGACATATGTGCATCTGACATTTTATTTAGCTGTGCACAAAATCTAAGTCTAAGCCTTTGTGGAATGAAAATAAAACCATCAACCCAGCATTACAGGTTTGGATTTAAATTGTTTCGAACTCCGAGTTGAGTTCTTAACTCTTCTTGCTTGATCTCTTTGTATTTGGTACAGAGGACCTGATCCTCCTGTCCTCGCCCAGCTGAAATGCTCTGCCTTTCCTTTGGAAGTCGCCTGTGTGAGGAGTGCAGGATTAACAGCATCAACGTTACGTATGTTTTAATATTCCGAGTTAGATTATTACAGGCTTCCAGTGGGGTACGGTGTCCTCAGGTGAGAACAGAAGAGTCGGAGCCCATTTCGTGCTGTAAAAATGGCACAAAGTGAAATCATAAATATGCTTTGCAAAGTCTTCAGGGCATTAATTTTAAGGTTTCTTCAATCTGATGCGGATGGCAGTCAGATTAATTAAAGTAAGTGATCAGAAAGGAGCTACAGGAGATTGATCAAATTGGAGAGAGTTTAATCAGTTGTATACATTGCAAATTACATGAAAATAACAAATTTACTTTTAAAAATAGTGTTTCTAAAGTAACAGAAGTGTTAGTTTAATGAAGCATAACACAAATCAGGCTCCTGTTTGAATCTTGATATTGCTCTTATCTTAACTTTTGTCATTGGGAAAAGAAAAGTAAAATGAGAATCAATGCTTATGAGCTAAAAAATAATGATCGCACTGCAGCCGGTGCCTGGAAAAAAGCAGGGTTTCATTTTTAATCTGCTGAACTTTCAGTACCAATTATTTACCTTTCTCTTCTTTGGATCTGACTTCTTAAGTATATGCAAGAGAAATAGAATAAATAAGAAGGAAAACAGATTTTGCGGAGTCACATGCAAAGTAGCAATAAATCAAACAGCTTGTCTGCATTCTTCTAATCTTTCTGTTCTAATCTGAGAGTGAGATTTATAAATGACCTCTCCTCTCTGCTCGTCTGCTGAGATGGTGATCACAGGCTGTTTGCTGCCCCCGCTCCACGGGTGCCACTGGGCCAGCACCGCGCCGTGGTCCCTCTCCCACTGGTGGGTCCTCAGCCCAGCACTCGGGGGGGTCCCGTGGTGGAGCAGGTATTCCAGAAAGGCTGTCTCGGGCCAGAGCAGCGCAGCCTCAGCAAGCCCTTCACTGTCTGCTAATGACTTTTGAAACTTCAAAATCCCTCTGCTAACCCTTCTCTAAGACATAAAAACTGTGCTGGAATGAGTCGGCTCTGTTGGTACTAAAGGAGTACTTTGTTTTGGAATCAATAAGCAGCTTGTTTAAATATCAGCCCTACAAAGCAGCTATAGTTGTGTCAGATGCCTTCCCTGCGCCTGCTGCGCCGGCTGCCTGCTGGGATGGGTGCTGGGATGGGTGCTGGGATGGGCACTTACGGAGGCTCCAGCCCTGGGATGGGTGCTGGGATGGGTGCTGGGATGGGCACTTACGGAGGCTCCAGCCCTGGGATGGGTGCTGGGATGGGTGCTGGGATGGGCACTCATGGAAGGTTCCAGCGTTGGGATGGGTGGCTCGCCGGAGCTGTGGGAGCTGGGCAGCACAGCATCCCCCACAGCTTTGTGCCCGCTGCGTTCCCATGGTGCTTCACGTGGTTCTTAGGAGCTCTGTATGCTTTTCAGTGACTGCAATGCTTAAATGGGGTAAAGCAACTAATAGGACTAACACCAAATTGACCCTAATAATATTTAAATAAAAACAAATATATAGCACATATTACCTGTAGGCCAGCTTTTTTTTTTTTTTATTTTAAAGTCATTCTGTTATGCTCCAGAAACCATGTATTTCCCTAATATAATTATATTATACCCAAAGGGGCGGGACGCCTACTTAACCACCATGGAAAAAAAAGGAGTTTAAAGGAAAATTCCGATGAACTGGATGCAGTTACTCTGTTTTATATAAGTAAAATGAGAATAGAATCTGGTCTAACGTTCATTTCATTTCATCAGATTGGATAATGCTGTCCTGGTGGCATTAAATACAGCTGATCTCTGCCCTCCCCTTCTGTGCACACATGTTTTTGTTAGGATTTAACTATTCACGCCTGTGTCTTAGTGCTGCCTCCAAATCAGTCAAAGAAGAGCAGGTTGTCCATCCTGCCCTACTGTTTATATATTAATCAGCTGGCAAATAAACCGCTCGGTATCCTCCCCACCTCAGTAATATTTGTGATGTAATTTGTTTGGATGCCCAAATGTCACCAGCGTTGATTGTAAGAGATGAAAAAAATGTACTTGCTCAGCACACCAAGCTCTGGGCTAAAATGTAAGCATGAAATCTCTGGTTTATTTTTGTAATAATGTTTACAGCTGTTTAATGACCCTGAAAGGGTTCAGTAGTCTGGTGTTCTGTATTTCTTAACAGGAGAGTATTATGCTTATAACAGCCTCGGTTAAACTGTTTCAGCTACAACAATAGGGGCAATATTTAATAAAAATTCCATGTATATTCTGAAGTTCCTCAGCGGAACCTGTTCAGGAGCTGCTAAGGCCCGAAGGAGATGGTTAGAGGGTTTACAATTTGTCAATGGATCTCAGGATAGTGGAGATAGAGGTGAATTTTTCTAGCTGGAAAGATAAATGCCAGATCTCTTTTCCGAAAGCAGCGGTAACGGTGTAAGCGTGGCTGTGCAGAGGATCAGGGCCAGAGCGAGCTTGTCATTTGAACACGTGAGCTTGTAAAGCATTACTTTGCTTACTGAACTGTAAATCTTTTAACTAACCTAATCTAAGCTGTAGTAACAGCACAACAGTGGCTTTAGGATGACTGTTCTCTCCACGGCAGCCAAGAGGGTGACGCCTTGGTGTGGGTGTCCAGTAGGAACCCACAGGTGCAGAGGGCTGAATTGGGTCCATTGCTTGCAAAGACACTGGTTGTGTTCACGCAGGTGTGTGTGTTCACGCAGGTGTGTGTGTTCACACGTGTGTGTCTGTGTATGTTTACGTGGGAGGGGGTGCATAGATTTACAGCTAAACTTCTTCATCCTCTTTGCCATTGTTTTTTTCCTCTGTTTCCAGCAAAAGGAAGCCCGGCTTCTCACATTACATTAATGTAGTTGTGATGACAGGCATTTCTGGTGTCGTAATTGGTTTTAAATTCCAGTAATCCATTTCCCATAGTTAAATAAAATCCGTGTGTTCAATTGCAGTGGCTAAAGTCAGAACTTTCGTTATTGATATCACAGGAAATAGTCTGGAGGGCACAAATGTGAGTGAAATCAAAATAACTATTAGTGCCATCAAAGGGACCGGAATGTCTCGCTGCACCTTCATCTGGGAGATGAGAGAGTATTTCTGTAATACACAGATCCAGCTGTGAGGTCCCTAAGCTGAGCACCCTCCTCCTGGGTGCAGGAATGATGTGTCTGGTGCGGGCAGTGACTGCCTTGGCTGCTGGGTACTTCCTGCTGCGGGGGCCACCCCTGTCAGACACCCCAGCTGGTTGGGAGCCCACGAGGGCTGAGCGCTCCGGATGGAGCAGCCAGTGTCAAGGGTTCGTGTAGGTTCGGAAGGGCAGCCCACCAGCAGTGCCTCGTGCCAACGTGCCCTGAGCGGTGCCACGTCTCGGGGTGCACTGCCCTATGAAGTATTTCTTAGAACCATCGAATCATGGAATGGTTTAGGTTGGAAGGGACCTCAGAGCCCATCCAGTCCCACCCCCTGCCATGGGCAGGGACACCTCCCACTGGATCAGGGGGCTCCAAGCCCCATCCAAACTGGCCTTGGGCACCTCCAGGGATGGGGCAGCCACTGCTGCTCTGGGCACCCTGGGCCAGGGCCTCCCCACCCTCAGCGTGAAGAATTTCTTCCTTATGTCCAATCCAAATCTTCTGTGTACCAGTTTAAAGCCATTCCCCCTCATCCTGTCACTCCAGGGCCTTGGAAAAAGCCCCTCCCCAGCTCTCCTGGAGCCCCTTTCAGTACTGGAGGCTGCTCTAAGGTCTCCTTGGAGCCTTCTCTTCTCCAGGCTGAACAACCCCAACTCTCTCAGCCTGGCCTCACAGCAGAGGTGCTCCAGCCCTCGGGTCACCTTCATGATCTCCTTTGGACCTGTTCCAACAGTTCCATGTCCTTCTTAAAGGTCAAAAATTTTCTACATAAATTTCAACAAAAGTGTTACGAATTTCTTAACAATCTCAAGTTTGATTTGCAGTTGATTTTGCAAACACCTGGTAATGACGGAGAACATTGTGCTTCTGTTCCCAGTGCCAGTGATGACAGAATATTCTGTGTTTCCTTTATAAGAGATATCAGAATCATGGAATGGACTACATATTTAAAAATTGAGAGGTAGATATTTTCCCTCCCATGAAGCATCACTTAAAAATTGATGTTTTATTTTTGAACACTTGGTGATTTGGTGTGGGGAGCAAGAAGGACACAGTGAAGAAAGGCGTTGTGAACAAAAACCTGTCAAAACAGTAGAAATTACCAACTAGTTCTCTGTTAAAGGTGGAGAGCGTGCGCCGCAAGGCCGGGAGCAAGAGGCTCACAGCAGAGTGAAAGCCCCAGCCCCACTTGGTGTAACCCTGGCGGGTCATTGATGTGGGCAGAGATGATGGATAAAGAGGGAGAGAATGGAATTGCTAATTTTTTTAGAGAAATTAGGCAAATTAGATTGGGTTATCTAATTCATAGCGGGATGATGGATGAGGAGGAGTTTTATTTCTGTCTTGCATGTGGATACGAGATGAGATTTTGGTAGGTGCTGCTGCGAATGGGCTGAAGAGTGCCGGGAGTCCGGTTTACGTTGGAGCTGAACAGGAGCGGGGTCCCTGGGTTCTTGAATGCATGAGCTGGGAATTGCAGGAGGGGAAATTTCACATGCCAGTACTTCAGATGCCGTGATTATATTCTGCAGTGAAACCAGGTAGGAAATGAAGAGGCAATTCAGAGCCAGGGCAGGAGACAGGACTGTGAGGAGCTGGGGCAGGTGAGGGGGGCAAACACACTTGGAGTGGAGAACTGTAGTATCTTCAGATCAGGATTGGATTCTGGAAACTGAGCAGCTGATGAGGATATGTGGGGTTTACAGGTGGTTCTTTCTCACCAAGCAGAAGCTTTGCTGACCTTTCTGCATATTTCATCGAGAATGTTTAAAATTTCCAGGGCCAAAATATCCAGCCTGCTTGGGTCAGGCTCCCCAGGCTTGATACAAAATTCTTAGTTTTTAAATGAAAAATTATGAGTTTGGTCTTCTTATTTTTTTTCCCAGCTCTTCCTATCTGTGTTCTACATTAGATGTGTCCATGTTTGTGGGAGACAGAAAATACCAAAACAAGATTAGAAAAAATTACCATATTCCAACTATATCTGTTGTTGTTACTTTATTAAAGCTATCTTTGAAAAAGAGCCACAGAATAACTTAAAATCTCAACCACAGCTCCCTCTCCCCTCCCTAATCCCAATAACCATACAGTTGAACTGATGCTTAGGGTTAAACATCAGAATTAATAAACTCCACTGGGATCTGTCAGCATTTCCAAACTTCGATAGAGCATAAAATGCTAAAATTAACTACCCCAACCTTCCTGAGCATGTAAAGGCACCAGTTCCCATTGAGGTCAACTGAATAAATGAAATTTAGACTGTGATTTTCAAGCTGTTGCAGAATAATGACAATTCACAAAGGCTTTTCTGAACCCTCCTCGCTGTATTTCTGTGTCTGCACACGCGATGTGTTTTTTGCTTTTATCTTCTGCTTTGCCAACGCGCCTTGCTTAAGCATGGTGGGGAGAAATAACAGAAGTGGCTATGTGGAATCCAGGCAGAAAGTGGATTCTAGGTTTTGGGGGTTGTTCTGGTTTGGTTTTATTGTTATTATGTATTTTTGGGAAGATGTTCAAAATTTCAGTTGACGTCAGGCAGCGCAGGCCTAAGGACTGCAGCTCTCGGATTATTCTGAAAATGAAACTTGGGTTATTTCACAAGTTAAACTTGCAAAAATGTTAAAAAAAAATGTGTTTGTGTGTCCCCACATGTTGAATGATTGTGATCTGCACAGAGAACCTGCACGGAAACCAAGAGTTTTGTTTCCGACGTGGCCTGGGGTGAGCGCCGGGCTTGGCGGTGCTCCCTGACCTTTGGAAAAGGGGCACTGCAAGCCAAGCTGAGGTGCAGTGCTGTAGCTTCTGGGCATGGGTCTTCTCCTTTAATACACCTGATCTCATATCTCAATACATAATAACACTGGGCACGTGGAGTCCTCCACATGAAATGTGAATCTCGACACTGAAAAAGATCTGCTTTGCATCCGAGCAAAACTTTTTAGTTCCTGTTCATCTTTAATACACAAGAATATCCTCTTCCCACTTCATTTCTTACAAGATCTGCGTTGTGTCACAACCTCAGTCATCCTGTCGAGGACCAAATCAGTCTCCTCTTGGAGACCACCCGTGCTTTTTTTCTGGCCTTGATCCTGCAAATACTTAAGCACGTGTGGAACTTTACTTTCAGGAGTCACCCTTTGAAGTCTCCTGGACGACTCCCATGAGCACAATTACTTGCATGTTAAGTATGTGCCAGATTTGGGCTTCAAATAGCTTAGCAAGTAGCCACTCTGAAGCCACCCGAGGAGCAGTGTCCACCTGGAGCGTGCGCACAGCCTTTGTAGAAGCACGGCAAGGAAAGGCTTTTGGCTAAAGCCATATGGAATGTTGACCAAATTAATTATTCAGTGACACACGGAATTTGGTAATTTTATTAGTGAAAAAATGTGTCAAATCACTCCGCTGAACAACGCAGATCTTAATTACGCTCTAATGTAGCCTTATAGCATCGTATTTTTGGAGAGTTATTCATGTAAAACTTTATATTTGAAACAGAGTTTTATAGATGCGTTATTTCTGTGTGGAGTAGAGGAGTGGCAAGGATAGAAGATGATTGTGGACAATTATGCAGACCAGAATGGAGCACTTGTGTTTAACCAACAGCTCTGAATTCTAATTTCCTGCACTACAGAGAGTGTGGGTACAATTTGTAGTCATTACTGAGTATTAGAAAAGTTATTAGAATTCTTAAACTTGTTGAGGCTTTCCACACCTTCCCTAGATTTTAATTGGTTTTATCTAGTTCCATAAGAGAGCTCTTTAGAACGAATCAAAGTGCCTTAAATCACGTGTCTTACCCGTCGAAGGACGGAGATATCCCTTCTGTAATCTGGTGAGATTTCCTAAGAACTGAAATCTGAAGGTTCTCAGCGATGAATTAAAAGGCTCTGCAGAAGGTAATTTACGTGCCTTTTGATGGGCTCAGTTTCAAATTGACAAAATAACAATGTTTTGTAACAGAAGGGTTAAATCTTAATCTCAGAGGTTTACAAAGCTGCTAGTCGCAGTCTCCTTAAAATTTAATATACCTCGTTAATGCTTACTTGCAAACACTGAAGGATTTTTATGATTATAATCATGTGTTACAGCACCTAGTACTGTTTCTAAGCAGCATACTAATCAGCTTAATGAGATATTACTGCACTTTTTGTTGACTAAAGCAAAATCCCTTTTATTGTTCTAAAGCTTGTCCTTTACTTTATTTTTTTCCCCAAACATTATCTTGTTTTATTGTACACCAGTAAATATCATAGCATCGTTTTTTTGTCAAATCATAAAACTATCTTTCTCATTGTAGTATGGGTAATATATTGAATATGGTTAATGGAACTGAAAGTTACAAATAGATTTCTATTTTTGTTTTGGTTTTCACTGGCTTTTCTAATGGAGATGCATCACGTTTCTTTTTCTATAGATTTAGACATGTAAACAGGTGCAATTTCACAAGGAAGGTGGTAAAAGCCTCTGCCCCTTCCCTAACAATTGGATTTTGCAATTGTAGCATATTTTAAAATAGTAATTAATGGTTATTGGTAAACATGCAGAATGATGAAAGCACGCGTATGATCAAAATTGTGTAGCACAGTTGGCATTTAATACACTTTTTATTGTTTTTACACTAATTCCTTTGCATTATTATCAGTAGGTAAAACATAAAATGCAAATTGTACGTCGGTGATTCAATGCTTGTAACTCCTTCACAGTCTGAATCTAAAATATCTTCTGATTTTCAGAGATGGAGGAAGCTAGTTTGTGCCTTGGTGTTTCTTCAGCTGTGCCAGAAGCTGACGCCCATCTCAACAGCACCATCCTCAATGGGCAGTATTCAATGAGCCAGAAGCTGCACCAGATCACTTCCCAGCTCAGCCATGCCTTCCCGGAGCTCCAGAACAGGCAGAATCCGGAGGAGAAGGCGTCAGCGCCGCTCGAAGACAAGAGCCACATGTCCATGGCAAACCAGCCCATCAGCAGTCAGATGGCACTGCTGGCAAACCAGCTCAACAGGGAGGTTGACACCAGTTTGAACGGGCGCGTGGATCTGCAGCAGTTCTTAAACGGACAAAACCTAGGGATCATGTCTCAGATGAGCGATATAGAGGATGATGCCAGGAAAAACAGAAAGTACCCGTGTCCCCTCTGTGGGAAACGCTTCCGATTTAACAGCATCCTGTCACTACACATGCGAACTCACACCGGAGAGAAACCTTTCAAGTGTCCGTACTGTGACCACAGAGCGGCTCAGAAAGGCAACCTGAAGATACACCTGCGTACCCACAAGCTCGGGAACCTCGGCAAAGGTCGTGGAAGAGTCCGGGAAGAAAACAGACTTTTGCATGAGCTGGAGGAGAGAGCGATTCTTCGGGACAAACAGATGAAGAGTAGCCTCCTGCAGCCACGATCCGACGTGAAAGCACAGCAGCATGCGCAGCCGATGCCTCTCGCGAACTGCAACTTGTCCGTGCCGGCCAATCACAGCACACCAGATATTTCAAACCCCGTTCCCTCTCCAAAGCCAGTCAGTGTCCAGGAAGAAGCTGTCGCCCAGACGGCTGGGTTCAGATGCACGTTTTGCAAAGGCAAGTTTAAGAAGCGAGAAGAGCTGGACAGGCACATACGGATCCTGCACAAGCCTTACAAGTGCACCCTGTGTGACTTTGCCGCCTCGCAGGAGGAGGAGCTGATCAGTCACGTGGAGAAGGCTCACATAACTGCGGAGTCGGCACAGGGCCAGGGCTCCAACGGGAATGGAGAGCAATCCACCAACGAGTTCCGTTGCGAGGTGTGTGGCCAAGTGTTCAGCCAAGCCTGGTTCCTGAAGGGCCACATGAGAAAGCACAAGGATTCCTTTGAACACTGCTGTCAGATCTGCGGGAGGCGATTCAAAGAGCCTTGGTTTCTCAAAAATCACATGAAAGTTCACCTGAATAAGTTATCCGTGAAGAACAAATCTCCTAATGATCCCGAAGTACCTGTCTCCATCAGCAGCATGTCCCAGGAAGCTCATGCAAACTTATATTCAAGATACCTGTCGTGTTTGCAGAGCGGGTTTCTTCCTCCCGATAAAGCGAGTCTAAGTGAACAAAATCAGATCTACAACAAAGGAGACATGCCCATGAAAGAGAAGGAAGTCTTGGGGAAGCTCCTTTCGCCCATTTCTGGCATTGGCCATGGTATTGCTGAAGGGGATAAACATTCTTTATTGGGCTGTCTCAATCTGGTGCCTCCTCTGAAATCCAGCTGCATAGAAAGGTTACAAGCTGCCGCCAAAGCAGCAGAGATGGATCCAGTAAACAGCTATCAGGCCTGGCAGCTTATGGCAAGGGGAATGGCCATGGAACATGGCTTTTTGTCTAAAGAGCAGCAGATACAGCGGAGCCATGAAGACACTTTGGCAAATGCTGGAGTTATGTTTGATAAGGAGAAGCGGGAGTATGTGTTAGTAGGAGCAGATGGCTCTAAGCAGAAAATGCCTGCTGATTTGGTTCACAGCACTAAAATGGGCAATCAGAGAGACTTGCCAAACAAACTAGACCCTTTAGAAGGCAGTAGAGATTTTTTGTCACATGGTCTGAACCAGGGACTCGATTACAACTTACCAAGTCATGGAAATGTAAAAGAAAAGCCAACTGAATGCCCTGACTGCGGAAGGGTTTTTAGAACATACCACCAAGTGGTCGTTCACTCCAGGGTCCACAAAAGGGACAGGAAAGGAGAAGATGACATAATTCAAGGTGGTCTTGATGAGCGACGTGGGTCTGGAAGTGATCAAGAGTCTCAGTCTGTCAGCAGGTCAACAACACCAGGGTCCTCAAACATCACTGAAGAAAGCGGAGCAGGTGGGGGTCTCTCGCAGACGGGGAGTGCCCAGGAGGACAGCCCGCATCCTTCCTCACCCTCCTCTTCAGGTATGAAACTTCTCCTTCCCTCTCGGCACTGAAAGCTTCGTAGCTCTATTCGAGATCGCAGCAGCAAAGTAGTTCACGTGTTCTCTTGTTCGGTCGTTTCCTAGCGGTCCGCGGGGACGTGGTGTTACATGCCAGAACATCTGTGTTTGGGTTCCCGCAGTGGCTCCGAGGTTAATTCTCGGCTCACCCGTTTCTCCCCACCAAGGGCAGTTTTCCCAGCCCTTCCGCTGTTGTGCTGCCTCCCTACTGGCAGCTGCGTGCAGGGTCCGTGTGATCACCAGTGGCAATGTCGTTTCTGGGGCCCCTCTCCAGCTTTTGGAAGGTGGATTGTTCCCTCCTCTTCTATTCATGGTGTGTCTCTTGTAGATCTTTTCACGTCCTCCATGTCAAAGGGTGAGGAAAGATGCCTTCTTTGAGCCATAGTTCAAAGAAATGGATTAATAAGCAGCGCGTTGGCCAACCTGGCTGATCGCCCTTATTCCCGCACCCCTATCAGTTTCTGAGCTGAGAGTTGTACCTGGCCACGGGACTGATTAAAAAGAGATCCCGAACTACAAATTGCTAACTTTCTGACCATCTTTTACTTTATGTGCACTTTTTAACATGAAGCCTTCTGCTTAATTCACATTTATTTGAAAGTACAAGAAAAATAGAAATTGGACTGAAACGTTTTAATTGCATTGTATGTCATGTTAACTCGCTGTGTATAAAATAGCCAAGCAGATAATATTTCACTGGAGATGTCTATAAAATATCGAGCTTCCTGGTACAATTTTTAAAGTTACCAGCCTATGACTGCTGAAATAAAATCTCCAAGTAATAACAGGTAAGATTTCTGGCCTCATCTATATTTCCAAAGTCACTTACTAATGGATGGTAAATTGAAAGTTATATCTTCAGCCCTTTATAAAGAAAGCACCTCACTAATACTGTAATCATTCTGCAAGCCTAACAACAGAGGAAATCATGCCATAACAAATACTCTGTTACTAATGGCAACATTGATTTCTGCAATCAGCCATTAAGTCTAGAAATGAAAGACAGTTTGAGGCACCTTAAGGCATTACGTTGCCCACTGTTAAAGAGCTGGGAGCAGGGTGGGGAGGGTAATTCTTTTTAGTTCCCCCCCCCCCGTTTCGATAAATATTTTAGGATCGGAGGCAATTCGCTGTTACAGTTATTAAGTACATGCCAGGTTATTTTTGTTGTTCTTGTCATGCTCCAGTATTCTCGACTTCTGAGGCCAAATTAATATAAAAATAAAGTGTTAGTTTGCTGGCTTATTACAAACCAGTAAAGAAATTGTTAAGACACATAAATCTGCACTCCACATTCCACAGATTCCTATAGTAGTTAATGCTGTTGTTTAAATACCCATGAAACACAGTGTCTGCTCTCCGAGTCACAGCCTCATTTACGATTTATTGCTGGTGAGGCGCGTTAGGAAACTCTGTGTAGGAACAAGAGGAACGGGCGAGAGCTGATTTCATACTATATATAGTTGTGGAGGTTGTTTTAAGAGGATTGAAAATGTGTAAGGATGAAGATTATTTTTCTGACTTTCACTTTTGAAACCCCTACGCGTTGGCGGGGGAGGGAGAGGGACGCTCCTCTTTAATATAGAAAGCGTCACTTTTGTTTTGCAATGCCATAGAGCCATCGGAAATAAAAGATCCTGCAATCATTTACATTCTGGCCGGAGCCTTCCAGGGCTGTCTGGAAATGTTTGGGGGAAAAAA
>JAUMJM010000001.1:21972500-21995000 GCA_033558235.1 Neomorphus geoffroyi | reverse complement strand
TTGTGTGTGCACCACGATCGTGCCGTGTGGAGTGTGACGTTCCTCGGAGCTCGGTCGTGGACAGCCTAAAGTCCCCGAAGAACCAACACACCTCAGGTACCGCCGCTCCACCCAGGGCGTGCAGCCCGCGTTGGGCCTGGGGTCCCAGGTGCTCAAATCCCAGGTCCCAGGGAAGGTAGGAAGGAGGGCCAAGCATGCTTGCTGGATGGAAAGGAGTTGTGGTGGGATCTGACTGGAGCGCAGCTGTCCCATGGTGCCAGCACAGCCTCTGCATCCTTCTCCTCCCTCCTTCCTTCCGTTCGTTGCTAAATGACGCTCCTTTTTATCCCACTGTCAAACACACTCAGTATTTCTAGACTGTTTTCCATGTCTTCCCAGGTTTTTTGCGCCTTAAACTTTGTCACCCAGCACGAACCTTGAGAGGGTGTCGGTTGCCGTGCCCTGGGCCGTGTTTAAAGACTGAAAAGTTGGAGGCAGAAGTTAGGATGGATTTCTGGGCCAAGTTTGGGGTTTTGAACTCATTTCTTATCCTCCTGGAGCAACAGAGACGCTGCAGCGTTGGTGTGAGGTATCTCCTTTGTCAGAGACTTTACCAAGTGCACAGTTACCCCTAGACCCCCAGTTATTTTTCGAATGTGCTTTGTAAGGATGGCTCTAAGTGTGATCTATAAATCATACTCTGTC
The DNA here is from genome assembly GCA_033558235.1 of Neomorphus geoffroyi. Classification (NCBI taxonomy): domain Eukaryota; kingdom Metazoa; phylum Chordata; class Aves; order Cuculiformes; family Neomorphidae; genus Neomorphus; species Neomorphus geoffroyi. The sequence continues at coordinate 21,994,316 of JAUMJM010000001.1, read as the reverse complement.
AGCTGGGGTTCCCGCTTATCCCTGTCTTGAGCTGTGTTTTCCTTACGTCTCTCTTTTTTGGTGTCCCCTTCATTAGGTTTTTAGGGATGCCTTAGGACACACATCATAGGTTAACGCATCTGAAAACTGAGCTACTCACATCTTATCAGAAACTGAGGTAGGGGAGTACTCTGTTTATCAAAGACCGCATAATTTTCCCTTCTAATGGTCTATCAAAACTATTCAGAGAGGGGTAGAAGAAATCAGAAAAGGCTTTCTGAAATGTCCTGTGCATCCCTCCTAAATACTTCACGCTTTCCTGGGAGAGTTACGGAGCACGAGGTATGATCTGACTGAGACCAAAAGGGGATTCAGAGATTTCTGTGAACCAAAGAAAAACAAACAGCTGTTTTTCATCATTTGGAGAGAATTCGAGGAAAGAACAGGACATCTTTGATTTTGATTATTCATGGAAATAGATGGGCCTATAGGAATGCCATATATTTAAAGAGGAAAAATTACAGAAGTGGAAATTGATAGTTACTGTTCTTTTGTATATTCTGGGGCCTTTGTTCTAATCGTATGTATATAGATATGTGGGTTTATATGTCTGCATGTATCTTTGATCAAGTTATGATCTGTTGTGATTAATATTTTCCTTGCTATTCTGTCATTTAAAAAGTAGGCAGTGAGTTCTGAAGGGGAGGAGTTTCTCTATCAAGTACTCTATTATGCTATAATTTTATTTGTTTCCTTAAAATAACTATGGTGTCAGTACAGTGAAGAACATTAAGCCTACGTGGAGCACATTTACCACACAACGGTGTTGGGATCACCACGGTTATTTCCTGTTCTGTGTAGAAATAAGATGGTGGTTACCATCTGGTAACTATGTGTGAGTGTTGACTTTGGGGTGATGACCGCTGTAGTGTGATTATAATGAACTTTCTTTGCAAGAGGGGTAAGGAGTGAAAGTGGAAGGTACTGAAAAGCAAAAGTAGTAGAGGACGAACATGGAACACTTTATAATACTGTTTCTTTGGCAGTTTCTTTTAAGTCGTATGCTTGAACATGCTATTTCCAAACTCCTAGACTGACACTGAAAGGACAAGGGGATGCGAGTCGGGCAGCTCAGTGTTAGCTGGGAGTTGCAGCCAAAGGGAAGGTATGAAAATTAACTGCTGTACGAGGGAATCCATGCCTGTTACTCATCTGCCAGACCACGATGTGCCGTGCCTTCTCTGTTAAAGCTCAAGACAGCAAGTTTGTCTGTATTGAAGAGAGCATCTGATGGTAGGACTGCATCGCCTTTCGTGCTCTGCACTTAGTCTTTGTATGGGTGACGGGTTCAGTAGCTGTGAACATGGGGAGAGAAACCGAAGCCAGGGAGACTGCTGAAATAACACCAAGGAATAGTCCCCGGTTCTTTTGCACTGAAAGAACTGTGAAAGGACCAGAAACTACGTTTGAGCAGCCAGAACTGAAGAACTCACAGCTGTGGGTACAATTGGTGCCCATCAATTCCCACACGTTCTCCTCCCAGCTCCCCCGTGGTGAATAGCAATTTTTCACACATATCTTGGGGCAGGAAGAGATGCGCAGGAGTGACCGTGGTGCAGGTTGTGTCTGTTGAGGAGGGTGATTAGTACCAGGATTAGGCATGCTGCAGATACCTTGTTTTTTATGGGCAGCAACACTGAAGTGATCTCATCAACTCTGTGAACATTCAGCAAGTCCAGAATCAAACGCTTGTGTGTCAGATATACACAGCTGTATTTGTACTGCTGCTCTATCTAAAGAACATGCCAATTGCTTTACTTAGAGTGAGTCGAGAGAGAGACTCATTACTAAGAACATGTATAGCATTATCAATGAAAAACGTTATTGTTCTTTTCCTCCGTGGTTTCAGTGTCCTTGCTTTTCCTTTCATGGGAGCCTGTGCTAATCTGTCTTCAGACAATGTGGGGCCTGATTCCCCGCTCCCAGGCACCGTGTGGCATCGTTTACACCTCTGCGCAGCGGGTGTGAGATAATGACACATTGGAAAGCAGCACGTTGCGCTGCTTTAGGTGTGTTTGGCAGAAATAGAAATGATTGTGCAAGGCAGTAGTGAATGTGAGTGTGCGGGGCACTGTTTTGATATTATTTCTCCCCAAAAGTGTGAGAAATCAACTCTTATTGGCCAAATTTGAGCAGAACTGAATATAGACAGCACAATGTAGTTTTCCGGTGGGAGGCAGGTGTCCAACTACGTTCAGGTACACCTGTTAGGAGGTAGGTGGGTGCATCCTTGTCCAGTGATGTTGTCTTAGGGGCTTTCAGTTAATTTCTCCCTTTGACTGGCATTAAGCATCCTGCAGCTTCTGTTGAAAGAATTCTGATTGATTAAACATTTCTGTATTTTTTACTTCTTGACATGTATTTAAAAGCACTGCTGACTTGAATTTAGCTTGATGAGGCCAGCAAGCCTAGAAAACACGGCAAGCTTTTTAAAGTTAAATCCTTGACATGCTACACTACTGCGCTTGTTCATCAGCTGGGTTTTCACAGCTCGAGTCTGAATTTCAAAAGATTCCTTGGCCAAAGAAAATAGCAGACGTTAAGTAGCAAAGGGCTTTCTTAAATTGTGGAGTAAATTTTGGCAAGCGTAGAAGGCAATGTTTCAAAACTGTGTGTTTTCATTGTTGCTGTGTTTGCAGAAAGGTCCATAGGAGAGAAACCAAAAAGAAAATGAAGATTACTCTATTGAGAATAAGAAAAGGTCAAGTTTAAAAACGTGAAGTTGGGTAGACTCTCCAATAGTGATAATTTCAGACACTGGGCTCCATTTAGTGATTTTCAAAACAGTCACTGATGGTGAAACAAACAATGTGAAAGTCATCAGAGGAATTTAAAATAATTCTATAGATTCTTGAAGGAAAATGGAAAAAAACAAATGAAAAAACCTTCACCTTTGAGCTGCTTGTATTATGTCATTTCCTTAGGTTATGGACAGAAAGCAGGTTCTTTAGTTGTATCTTTAACTCTATTCACTCAAATGCCTAAAGCTGGTTCTCAGCTGCACGAGTGGAACCATACTGAAGATCAAGGGTTGAAGGAAATGGGTTGTAACTGTACCCAAAAAAGCTTGAAGGCATAATGCTTTTTACTTTCAAAATACCACCAGAAAATGACTGTTCTTCTAAACTGAATCCTGCATGAAAGAATTGTGGGACAGGTGGACTCTTTCTCTCAGGGATAATATGAACATCAGTTGACATTTATACTGTGGAGGGATGCGTGAGCTGGTGAGCTGTAATAGTTATTATGTAGGTGTTTCTTTTATACGTTTTATTTTGCTGAGAAGGCTACAGGAGCGCACTGAAAATTCTGCCCTTCATTTTTAATTTTAATTTTGTAATGGTTAAGGATGCTGTAAGTTGTGAAGTAAGGAGAGTCGCTCTCTGTTCTCCTACCAGTTAATATTGTCTTTTGAAGTATAAATGAGGAGGGCAGGAGTGTGAACCAGGAGTCCTCTGGGTCCATGGTTGGCATTTTGTCGTTGTGGCCCCGTCTTGCATCAATGATCAAACTCAGTGGGCAGCTATCGCTGAGCTAACCGGGCTTGTCTGCCTGTGGCCGTGCCAGCAGCGGCGATGTCACTTGGAGGAGGAGCTTGAAAGGTGGTGCACCACACCTCGGCCCCATAGGGAACCGCAAACACTGTGCATCTACGGCGTTCTGAGAGTGTGAGCAGAAGGAGCATTGGAAATAGTTTTTGCTGACATAAATATTGCATCTACCACTTTCTTAGGCTGCTCCCATTTATAGCACGTTCTGCTGAAGGCAGCCGGTACGCAGGGAGAGAGATGTAGAAATAGATGACCTGCCCTGAAATACTTGTCTTATGAAGTTTCCTTTCAATTATTTGTGTCTGGGGGGGGGGAGGAAAAATTCAGAACTTCCCTTGAGACAAATAACATGCGATGTTTGTTGCATGTTTGCTTCTCTTTCAAATGTTCTGCAGATTGTACAGACAAAAGGCAGATTAGGCTTTGCATCAGATTTGCTGGAGCTCTTCCTCCTTGCCTTTGGACTCCAGCTTGCATTTTACACTTCTGTCTGAAGTTGCTGAAGAATTAAGCTTGTGTGTGCACTGTTTGTACATAACAGGCTTTCCCAAGTGACTATTTAGCACTACGAAAAAACAAAACCAGGACTGGCAATAAGATTCTGGCAAATGTAAATGGATTCTATTTAAAAATGGCCCATGGCATCTTTCTGTAATGACCATCTTTTTGTTGCATGCAGAGCACTGGTGGCATTAGTGAATTAAAAAATACACAGATTTTCAGGGATTTGGGCCTGATTTGCATTTACCGTACAGATGTTTAGCACTGTTCGGCGGTGCAGGGCACTTAAAGTATAGGAAGAAATGCAATGCAAGTTCACTCCGAGCCTTGCTGACACTGCCTGACGGCCACACGTTGCCTGAGTATTAAGGTGCGCTCCTGGAGCATTCTCAGCTTGAAACTTCTAACGCTGTGATTCATTAACCAAGTTCTGATAATACCAGTGCCATCTACTGTGTTTTAATCGGTTACATCAGGTGTGAGTTTAGCACAGTAATTTGGAGCCAAACGTGAGCGTAGTCATCATTTTTCCTGCTCTTCTGTAAATGTGGTGTTTCGAGAAGGACTTCTTTCTTCAGTCTCTGTCACTGGATAATGCTTTTTTATATCCTCATCTGAATTTCTGTGTTTATTTTTTTAATTTCCTGTCAATAGAAACAAAATCAGTGGCTCTATCTGTATTAATATTTAAAATGTGGGTGTTTGGGGTTTTTTACCACCCTAGTTGCTGTGGCTCTTTAAATTCCTTTCAGTTGCTCTTTGCCTCTAAACAATCTTTCATTACCAAGTTGTTTATCTGAGGAGAAAGTGAGACTGTCTCTTTGTATTGCTGAATAACATCACTCTTTTTCTCAAGAAGTCATTACCTGCTGACATCATATTGTTCTTCATTAGATGATCTGTTGCCTGAAAGTGTCTTGGTGACACTGAACTTGAAAGCAACAAGAGTACAAGTGCTAGGATGCCTGGAGAGCAGAGACTGGCAATACCTTGCTCAAGCAAATGTCCAAGATAATTTTAAAAGGCATTAACAAATACAAACCACCCCCACAGAGGTAATTTTCACCTCTGAATTTTTGCTTGTTTCTTAGTCCAGCCCAGACTTCAACCATCACGGTTACAATGCTGGAAGCCAAGTCCTACCTAGCAACAACAGGCATGTACAGTAATTTAAACCTAAAGAAAAATAACCCAGCTGCTGGTAGAGTAGTGGCCAGAGATTTCGAGGTGCTTTCCAACAATGAAAGAGTGGTTTCTGTCTTGAAAATGTACACGTGTGCATAGAAAATGACCTTCAATATTCACAAAGACCACAATTAGCGCTGCACTGTAATTGGCATTCCCTTATTAGCTGGAAGCCTCATAGAAGCAATAGATTTTGTTTTTCATGTCCACGAGTTACATGGGAAAAGCTGACCATGTAGCTGTCCATGAGAGTTGTGCGAGTATTTCTTTCCATTTGTGCTCTTCCGCAAATCATTTATTATGAACTTTCACAATTCTTGTCCCTCTGACTGGGTGCGGAGCCCCAGTGGGGGAGTTTTAGCGTGATGAGTCGATGAGGATAATCTTAAAGTCTTTGTAAACGTTTGACCATGCAAACTATAATTTAACTTGTCTTAACGATGTTGTATGGTTCTCTTTAATTGTACTGTTCTCTGAAATATTCCTCCCATGCACTTATTTAATGTAGGAAGAACACAGACACCCGGAGAAGCTGGGAAAATTCTCCTGGTCATCTCCAAACTCCATAGGAGAAAGCTGAAAAAAGTGTGTTTGCCTTTCTTCAATCCACAGGTGGGGTCACTGACCTCCCCGGGAGAGGAGCGCACACGGCTGCAGGGTCTCATAAACAATTTAATGACCGCAGCAGCTTCTGAGTGCTGGCGTTGGTTCATTTGTGTGGGGTTTTCAGTTGTAATAAAGCAGCAATCAAAGACTTAAAATAAATTTGCCTTCAGAAGTATGAGTTACGTTACCCTTCAGGTGGGATGGTGGAAGCGGGGCGAGAGCTGCGTGGCCCAGAGGGGTGGCCATAGTCTTTCTCACTCACACAGCATCTCCTACCTGTTGCTTCAGGTTCCCTCTTCCCACTTAGCCCCAGCTGCAGTGACTCCTCCAGGCCAGGCGTTCCTGCCGCCACTGCTTGCACAGAAGGCAATTTTAGGTGAAGTTCCTACAGCCGTCAAGCTTTTTGACTTAGGAGGAGCCAGAGCCACGTGGCTCGTTAATTCTCTTCCGATTACCAGCAAGGGCTCTGCCAGCTGTGGTGGCGCAGTGAAATTCCAGCTTGGGAATCCCTGGTACACAGTAATCAAACACAGAGCTGGAACGGTTAATGCTCTGTTTGCAGATCCTGTTGGATAACTACTAAAGTTGCATGGGTGAAACAGATAAAGTTGGGAAGTCTGCAGTAGAAGTGTTTGCCTTTATACTTATTTACTCACTGTTGTTGCCTTTGTACAATAATATCTTTTCCCTGAAGGCCTTTGAAAAATTCGATCACAAAATGGAAAAAGAGTATGTTTGTTCTGGGTAAAATTTGGAAGCATTGTTCTGATGACACCTGTAAAACATAATTATAACTCCCTTAGCTGTTTCCTCTCATATTTAGAGAGGAAAATTCTTTGCCTCTAATCTCAGGTGCATACCTGTGGAAGGCTTAGATTCCTTCAAGCAGTATCAAAGTAATGATAACAGCGTGCAGCTGCTGACTGTCTTTGCCTTGTTGTTACTCACCCAGCTGTTTAGAGCGGAGAAAAAGAGAGAGAATATCTCTAATCAGCCATATGGCACAAAGTTTTATTTGCCACAGTAAGTTAAAACGCACATTATTGGTCAGCATCCTGAATGCAAATCCTGACATCGCTTTTCAGGAGTGCCAGAGAGAAAGGAAGAGATCAGATATATTTAAATCACGTTATTTTATTGGAAGCAGAGAAACGCTGGATCCTCCCTGGGTGGAGTTCCTGTGGCTGGAGCCTGCCGTACCCAGAGACGGTGGGAGCTCGGTGTGTCGATCTGAGCCCCTGCTTTGGGCCTGAAAAGGCAAATTAGGAACTGTCGAGGTGGCGTTTCGGAGTTCTCCAATGCCATTTCAATTTGCTTACGCTGAGCATGTCACAGGTCGGTGTTCTGATCAGCCCACTGGGCCATCAAATCCGGTAGAGGTCTTTAGTGGCTCTGGATGACTGCAGTGCGTACGGACAGTGCTTTCTTCATTAAGAAAAAGTTTAGTTTTGCTTTTCTTTTAAATTGAACCAGAAATGTAGAGTTAGGTATGGGGGAAAGTTTGGCCTTAAACCCCCACCTTTCGTGCTGCAGGTGAACATTGGAGAAGCGGTGAGGGGTGAACTCGTGTGTGGGGTCTGAGTCTCCATTCTAGGAACTGCAGTGGAAAATGAGTTGGGAGGGGCTTGACTTTGCAAGTGTAGAGGGTCCGCTTTTTGAACTTCTTCTGCCATTTCCTGTGTGCCTTTGATGGAGCTCTTTTGGGTTTTGAAGAATTGGCTTCAAACGCGCCGCTCAGGAGCCTCCTGGTAGTGACAGCAGGCCGTGTCTGGCACTGGGGCCATGGCTTCGACAGGTTTGTCTGGAGGGGGACTGGAACCCTGTTCACAGGCTTTGTTGCGATGCTATGAGAACGCTCTTCTTTTTCTCCCAACCCAAAGGATTTCCAAAGGATTTAAGAATACGATTGATTTTGTTCTCCTTGTAATACACGCTAAAGCACGTTCCAGCAGGAACACTACCCAGATCTTCTGAGTGTCTTTAACACGTAGATTTCCAAGAACTCTCTTGTCCCCGATGTCCTGCTCGGTTGATCACAGTGCTATTTCTGTTCTGTGTGTTACTCTGAACACCAGTAAACTAGAGGTAGTAAGGTACAGTTCGGACATTTTTGCACAGGTTCTGGTTGGCCGGATGTGTTTCGGATGCCGCTGTGTTGGGATACCATTTTGCAGAGGTATTAAGTTGGGATAGAAAGTGTTGTGACCAGCAAGCCAGAATAGTTTTTCTCATTGATGCCATAAAAGAACCACTGTGCACTGTGTTATTTAAAAACCAGACATGCTTTTTCCATTTGGTTAATGATGCTGGGTAGTGCAATCCAGATGAGTGGTTAGGTCTCCTGTGTTTCAAACAGTCTCCCTTCTGTGATTCCTAACATCCTTTGACTTGTACTTCATAGGATACCAGGAAATGTTTGATCAGGTAAGAATCTTGTTTTCCTTTTAAGTGGTTCTGCACTGTCTTACAAATCCGTAATTTCGTGTCGTGAAGTATTAGCGCTTAAAAATAAGTTTTGACCCATATGATCATTGTGATTGGTTTTTTGTTGCCTTATAGAAGCACTACAATTAAAGCTATCACGAGAGGGTTCAGAAAAAGATGTGCAAATGTTTTTCCGTGGACTATGGTTCTTTCTTCCTCTGATGGCCCTTGTTGCTGTTCTTCTCACTGTTTCCGTTGCTGTCACTTAAAAGGCTTTGATGGATATAACAGACTTTGTGTGATGATTCCAGTGTAATTCCAGCGTGTTACAGTGTGCAGTTGATATGCCTCTTACGATCACCACTCTCCAGTGCTGGTGCTTTATCGTGGCACCAAATGAAACTAAGAATAGGAATTTTCCTTCCTTTACTCACCAATATTAAAAAATATTAATGTGAAAATAACATTCCTGCCATTTATTCACTTAAAATTCTTTTTAGATCTTTTTCTTCCATTGTTCACTAGGAATTATTTTGCTTTAGAAATAGATTTTAGAAATTTAGAAATTTAGTTTTCTGGTATAATTAGTGTGCAATTGGGAGAATTCTGTAAATACATGTTCTCAGGTGACAAGGCGATGCAGAAGAACTGGTCTGTAGTGATATGGACAGAAGGAGAAAAGCCCTCCTTTGTTTCAACGTCGTCTAAAGTGTGTGGTTATGGATCTGCAGGTTCTAGATCTGTGCATGTCCCCTGGCAGGATCTGCCTTTCTATCTTCTAACCCAAGATGACAGCTTTGTCAGTTTTGATGTGATTATTTTTTTTTTCCCTTATTGAGTCAGCAAAGGAATAAAGAGCTGGAAAAATCAAGGGGGCTTTCCCCTGCACCTGTTATTTTCCCAGGAATAACAGCTGTAGGGGATCAGTGTTCTTTTGCAAATGACTACCGTGCATATGGCAAAAATACCTTAAATAAAATGATATTATTGAAGGATTTAATAGGGTCATGGTGAAAATACACAAAAAGCAGTGAGGTCGGTGAATGAGTCCGAAATTAATTTATGTAACTTAACCAAAGGCGCACAGCTCACGAACAGTAATATTTGGTGAAGGATGTGAAGACAGCACCTTAGTTTCTTGTGGAAAATACTTGCTCTTCCTATGAAATTGGTTGTATCATATAATGTTGGGGTTCTCGGCTGTGAAGTCCAACCCAACACTGGTGCTTTGTTGAAGCCAATACCCAGGATTTCTGATGTTCCTGAAATTTGTTAGGCCACCTGCAATGGTGAGCAATGGTGAGTCTCCTGGGTGGATCTTCTCATGGATAAAATCAGATGAGACTGTCTTGGATGTAGTTGAGGGGACTGTTTTCATGTATTTTGTTGGGTCTGGAATGCAATAACTCTAAACTTAAGCTACAAGAAGACAGATGACCCAAATGACAATGCAGTGGAGTCATCTTCAATTGGATGAGAAGCTACCAAGTCATCGATCTGGTGTGTCCTATTTATCTTATGATACATTCAATGTTCAGGAGACATCTCTGTGCATAGTGGGTGCTTCACTGCTGTCTGCCTGAAAGCACAGCCTGAGAAGCTCAGCGCCTGGAGTCTCGGCTGGGACACCGCCTCTCTCATTCCTCACTCATTCCTCACTAAGATGCATTTGCGTTGGAGGGTGGTGAAGGTCAGGGTCGCTTTAGAGCAGTCTGTTAGTCTGGAGCAGAGGAGACGAGCAGTTCTAGGCATACGGTGCTGCTCCACTGCAGCCCCTGCACGGTGACTGTCAGAATTATGGGGTGTTAGTGCTGGGCTGTAAAATCTACTGGTGGAATTATCTCGGGGAAGGAAGGCGGCAGACAGACAACAGCTCTTGTTTCTCCTGCCCTAGCACCTCATGACAAGGGGTTTTAATGAATTTCTTCCGTCTCACAACTCTTCTTTAAGGTTATGGAGATCTTTTGGACATCTGTGCCACTGGATTTAAAAAGTATTCCTCTACGTGTTTTAACTTTCAAACAAATCTTCACGTCTTTCTTTTGGGCCTCAGCTACTGAGTAGCTCAAACCTTGCTCTCATCTGTACTGACCTTGTCTGACAGCTCTTAACCAGGGTTAACAGAGTTTACCTGGTTAACGGAGGTTACCGGGGCTTACACAGTTCAAGCTTTGGTGAGCATTAACCTCCTAAATCTGTTTATTTCTGATACGCGGAGAGTCTTTGATTGTCCTCTCCCCATTTGGTACAGCTCCGCTGATGACTTCCATTGCCAGAGTTAACTGAAAGCTGTTAAAAACATGAAGGGATTTTCATCTTGTATTGTCAGAAACAGAGCCGCGTTCTGCCTGGTGTCGATCTTGCTGTCAGTCATTGCTTGCAGTCCCAGGAGGAAGCGCTGTTTATGCTTCTCCCGTCTGCCATCCTTTCAGTTTCAAATCCGGGAAGGTTTTTAACTTCCCCTGAAGAGATTTTCTTACTTTCACTGTTCGTATGTGGAACGATTCAGTAATGCCTTCCAGTGGCTGAAGGAGTCTGTCTGGTGTCTCTTTCCAGTTGACTCTGCATGATGACAAGAACTTGCTAATGCCCTGGAATGTTCCGTATGGCATTACGTTCCTGCAGTCTCATGTGGTTGGGAGTGGGCTTTGGGAAGGTCTTCTTTGGGAAGAAGATCTTTGTTCTTGCTGTCATTTCGTGGTACAGTGTTGTCTGTCTCGGTACGGGTGTGTCTCGCTGATGCTTTATATCGCATATTGGGTAAATGTTCAGTCTCCTGACTGAGATCTCCCGCTGTCTTGATGCTTAATTGTTCCTGATTTTCTTTTAAATACTTTTTTGTCCCCAGAGTACTGGCAAAAGCCACACCTGCTGGGACCGTCGCTTGTCCTGTTGCTCCGAAAGCCTTTGGGCAGGGAGTATTTCCTGGTAGTTCTTGGAAGCTGAAGCTCTGGTCAAGGCTTAGGCTTTATGAATAAGGTTGTATATGATCAGTACAGTAAGTACAGGTCTTGACAGGGTTAGTTAATAGCTCGAACGTCAGGATACCTGTATAAAGCCAACCGTTAGGAATGGATGTGTCTCTCTTCTGCTAACAGAGTGTGACAAGTACTTTACTTTTACTCTGTCTCTGCTTTTAGAAGACAATATCTGGGGAAATTATGTCTTGACTCTGGAACAGTATGAATTCTTTAGCTTTGAAGACTTCTCTGCATGCCTGCATCATTATAGTTGATGTCCACTTCTTACCACAGGGTGCTATACGCTCCCTTTTTTTTGCAAGAATCTACTTTTCCCTTCTCTTTTGATGTTTTCTATGGACAGATCTGTTTATATTAACACATTGTTTCAACGATTCTTAAAATAAAAATATTTAACAGGTAGCATTTGGTCAGCTTCTTTCACATCTAATACATAATCAGCTAGCTTTTACACAGTATTTTTTGTTGATAAAGCTCAAAACAATTGAGAACAGGTAAAATATTGCTGATTCCTTTCCATATGTTTCAAAACTGAGGCAAGAAAGGCAGAAGAACTTGCCTGGGGTCATTCAGTATTCCAGTGGGAGACTCGGAGGAGCACCTCCTGAGTTTCAGCCTGGTGATTTGTACTCCAGCCTGTATTGAGTTTCTGTAGTTGGATTCTCTACTTCTTGTTTTTTAGAATCCTGTAGATCTTTCAGCAGCCGGCATTCATCATGAGCTGGTCCAAAGTAAAAGTATTATTGTATCGGCTGTCAAATAGGTCGATAACTCTGTATTTGCATTATTCTTCTTGAACTGGCTGAGACCATTTTGTTTCTGTCACACAACGCCAAACGTCCAGTGCATTGAGACTGATGCAATTCCAATAGGAATTAGTGGGAGGTTTTAACCAGCAGCTTTAATAAGTAATGGCTGTGAAGCTCTGATGACCAATGCAGCTCTAGATGTGCAGCTTGGACAATTGATGGAATATCCAGAACTGGTTTGATCTCATCAGTTGACTGGTGTATTACCATAAGCAGTCTCCCAGATAGCTGGAATGCTCTTCAGGTTTCCATCCATGAGAAGGCAGATGCCTCCTGTAGTTGCTGGTTTATTTCTGTTCAGGGTGGTCTGTGTGGTGAAGAGGCCTTGAACCATCGCAACAACCGAATGGGGAGTTGCAGTGCTGTTCTCTAACGTCACCTCCAGATCACTTAACAACGAGGTCATAAAATACCTTGTCCAGGATGACTGCCAGCTGGCTGGCTGGTTGCAGAGGGACGTGCATCAATTTGACCAACTCATGCTAACATCCAGCAGAATCTGGATTGCAGAGATAAAAATCATTTGTTAATTGGCGAAGTAGATTCATTTGATCTCCGAGGGAAGAGAACATCAGTAAAAAATTTATTGTATCTGATGCTGAGGCTGCATGTGTGGCCTTCCAGTCATAAGCATGGCAGAATTAGTATTTAATCCAACGTACCTTTTCATTTACGTTATTTCCTGGGAACTTTTTAGATTTCTGTTGTGGAAAACTTAGGAAACTCGTGTCTCTCCGTGCAAACTTCTTTTCCTAGCCTGAAAGGAACTGTGCTGCAATCAAAACTGTGATTTCCTATTAAAATATATATCTACTTTTCTCCAAAATTATGGCATGTTTTGTCAAATGAAAATAGGGGGTAACATGAAACTAAGCCTCAGCCCACAGCACTGTTTTAATCAGGCTTTTTAAAGTCCAAGAAATTGTTCTATTTGAGAATTTTGACTTGGAAAATGAAACACAATACTAAGTAGTAATGAAGGCCCGGCCCAATCAACCTCACTGAAGTCATCAACCCAGTGACTAATGATGCTCATGAATTCACAAAGCCTGATTAAAGTTACAAAGTGTTATTTTAATGACCTTATGCAAGCAGTTGGCAATTCTACACCAACGAGGTGAATCCTGCGTGCATATTTTGGGAAGTAGATACATGCTGGTATTTTAATACAGCATAGTCAGATCTGTTCAATAATAGCGTGCGTGAGCCCAGATGCAGATGGCAGCTCTTAAGAGCTCCTGTATTATTTTGAGGGGATACTGAGTGTACGAATACCAGAAGTTACTCTGAGGAAGAACGTTGTCTAAATGCAAAGAACATCCACTGGTATTATTAGATTTATTTATTTGGGTACCCGTAGCTCATACTGTATTTTGTCAGCCATGAAATGATTCTTATCATGAACAACCCTTTAATTTGGAAGATATCACTTAACGTGGGTTTAAAACACCGGGGTCCTAATTTCTGGCGTTGCTCTCTTGCCTTGGAGCCTGCTGTTGGATTGAAATCTGTCATTTGGTGCCATGCAGTTACTGCTGGGTTATCGAGTTGTGCGCTGGTGATTCATATCTAAAATTATGCTCCTTTCTTTTTCTTTGTTTTAAATCACACTTAAAAATATGAGTAAAGCTACTTCAGGCTTTCTTATATGTTCCACTCCAGCTGAAGCAAAACATCCCCTTTGGTGCCAGGCCACGGTAGAGATTTAAGTTGGCATAGTTCCTCTGGAATCATCAGTCATTCCAGTGTACCAGAGCTCTGGATTGTGGTCTTGGTTTCACAAATTTAACAGATTGTTTCAAATAAGGAGAAAAGAAAAGGATGACAGACATAAAAGATTTAAGAGAAATAAAATAGCAGCTTATCTAATCGAAAGCGTACATGCCAATAAAGCCAACTGCAACCATCAGAGGAAAGAGAAGAAAACAAAGCAAGAATTCTGTGCTTTGCCGTGTTTGCTTGACAGCCAGTGCTTCTGGACCAGCTCTTGTGCTGGCGTAAAGTGGCGTCAGGGTACGGAGCCCAGCGCGCTTTGCTGACTGTGCCCTCCGAGGAGCTGGTCCCTGCTCTTCAAAACAGTGGTTGTGTGGGATGCTCCTCTGTTTGTTTCCAAAACCATCCACTTCTGAATTCAAAGGCTCTCGGGGTGTTTTCATAAAATCATGCCAGCCACAGCACAAGGTCACTATTGAATCAGGGCATCTTTGAATTGTGAAACTTTCCCTACTTGCATTTCTAACATAATTTGCTACGGTTACGTTCTAAGTGCCAGCCATAAAAAATTTCTGTTTGTTCTCTCTTTCGGGTCAGTCCCCACTTGGGTGTTTATGAAAGGATCGATGTATATACTGTCCAAAAGGATTTGGTAGGGGGTAGATTTGAATCACAAAAGTGATTATGTTATTTTACTTAGGAAAAAGTCATTTTTGTACCCTTTTCCATATAAAAAAAAGATAAAATCCTATGTAAATAGTAAGTGTTTTTCCTGTAATGAATGTTCCTTTCATTCTGTGTTTCTGTATAATATTGGAAATTGTGTTTTTATTAGCAGAGGCACTGGATGGAAGCCAACAGTTTTTTCTTTTAACTTGATATTTTGGGCTCTGATCTTTGTTAAAACTACAATGGCATGTATCTAGTACAGTCAGAGGTCATTTCTATAGCTACTACCATTTCCTATCATTTCTGGGGAATGTTTGTTTTCAAAACAAAGAATTGGGTTAAAGCTTAAGTATCGCATTTCAGAACATATTTCAAACTGAAATTAAGAATGCTAAAACCTTTCCTTTAAAGGTCAGATGATATTTATTATTATTATAAAAATGATCTGTGATTTATGAATTTAACTTCTCGTAAACCTCCTTTGTAACAGAATATGCAGTCAGAAGCTTAACATCACATTGTTTTCCTTTGACAACGTATCCACGAGACCACTGCAGCTGTTCCTTTACTCACAATAGCAGATTAATTAACACAATCATATGCTGTTGGCTCCTACTCAATGAGTAGGTCTGCAGTGGGATAGATAGGTAAATCCTTTAAATGTGTATGAGATAAAGGATATACTATAGTAGTTTCATAACTAGCCAGTTTTGCTGCTGACTAGTCAGCCCTATCAGCAATGGTTCACTGACTACAGAAGCTGTGAGCTTACATTTCAAAGGCAGCCACACCTATTACAGAGCAATAATGCCTGAATCCCTGCAAAACTCGAATATGTAAAAGCACAGGGATGCTCAGAAAGCACAGCATTTTGCTAAAACAACAGGCAGTCTGCCTCGAGCGGTGGAGTTTGTAGAGTAACCAGGAGAAAAGAAGGGGCATTTTTGGTGGTTGCTTCATTTTTTAAAAAACAAAAGTTCAGTCGTTGCTTTCCTTAAATATCTTAATCTGGTCATAATTCACTTTTTACCCACTGTGCATTAGAAATACTTGTAAGCAGCAACCGTGGCATCAGTTTTAAGCACCAAAAGAATTTTTCATCCATTTCTCTGTGTGTGCTAATGAACATGTGAGCAGCTAAATCTCCTTTTCCTAAACAAACAGTCATCAGCAGCGTGTAAGTATTTATTTGGCAACTTTAGCTGACATTTTAGTGGATGCTAAAACCTTTGTTACCAGTAATGTAAGTCCCTTTCCCGCCCCCCCTTCTTTTTTTGGCTTTAAAGAGAAAGGTACCCTTTTGGGGAAAGAGGTAAGCAGGAACTTAAAGAAAATTTCCTTGAGGCTCTCCACTTAAATCCATGAAGAAAAATAATTGTATGCGTTGTTACGTTGTTGTTTACACAAAACCTGAGAGCACAGTGAAATACTATGTTAAAATTGACTTTTAAGAGACAAAGAAAACTCATTGAGAGACCACCTTTCTGAAAAAAACCCCACTCACAAGGTTAATATCATTGAGGTCCTGTCCATGTTTTACTGCAGCTGATTACGTGCTTTTCCATATTCTATAAGTTTTCTGTAATGGTAAAAATATATATTTTTATTAAAATAAAACATAAAAAGTGGGGAACCTGGTGGATTGTGACAGAGAGCTTTGCTTGCATGGGACCAGCAGCTTCAGACCTACAGATGGCAGAAACCCAAGTTTGGAATTTCCTTGTGCAACACGGTTGTTGAAAATTAAACAACGTGTTAATAGCACCCAGCTTTATCTCTGAAGGTTCTCCTGAGTACCCACAGCCCCTGCATTTCAGTGGAAGGAACAGAGGTGCTGAGCTGACTCCAGTTCAGTCAAAGATGATAGGCAGGAGATTTTCAGAGAAAGGAGTTGGAGAACTTCTCCCGAGTGCTTCGGCTCCTCGCTCCCAGGTGCTGGAAGCAGATCATGCTCTTGGCACTCTCACTGTTATCTGCCTCATCAAAAGTCACCTTAAGAAAAGCTCCTGCTGCCTTCAGCTTGGTCCTGGCGATGCTGATTTTAATTCATCAAGGCATCTAGATGTTGTGTGGCTTCAAGATGGTCCTGCCCTCAAGATCAAGGGGGCTTATTGCATTATTTAATAGGAAGGAGAGGTCCAAGAAGTTTACTGGAGACCACTGCTCAACGGGTGCTAAACTCACACCCCTGTTAATCCTAGATTTGTAACGCGTTTCCCACTGTCTGGATGTGTTATGAGATGCGCTGAGCAGCTGGAAGGAAAGGAACTAAGAATCTTCTTGTCAGCTGAAAAAGGAGTAGCTGCCAGGAGAGAGCTCTTCTGAAAATCGGTTGCTTTTAACCATCCTGCCTAAAGCTGGAGGCTCATCTCACTGCACTGTTGGGTCTAGGATGAATGCCTTGACTCTTGATCAAAGAAACAAAAGGTGTCGTCTCACAGATGCCAGTGCTGGGGGTGCGCTCAGGTGTGTCGTGATTTACAGCCGGGTCCCTGTGCCTCGCCCCAGTGCTGTGAGACGGGTGCTATGGGAGCTTTTGAGCAGGGTGAGCCACTTGTCACGCTAAAGACCATGTTCTTCTTTTTTCAGGAGAATTTTCCGTAATTTGGCTTGTGTAGTTACGTTCTTTAAGCCTAAATTGTCCATGCAGTTTCAGTTTGATTCCGTTCTCCTTTCTCTGTTTTCAGACTGTTGTTTCACATCCTTTTAAGTAATTGTTGGTCTCTGTCCTAGGACAGATGAAGAGATGCCTGTGCAAACATACCTGCTGCAACCTCTGTTGGACTTTGCATTCTGTTAAGATAAAGGTGTTTAAATTTATGTGATGAATTTTAAGCCCTTAGTGGCATCTGTCTGAAGGCAGCCTCAGATGCTCTCCTGTTCTCTTGTCCCAAGCCAAATTTAGGATCTGAGAAACTTTCCTTTAGGTAGATTGTGCTTGCCCACCTAGGAGTTTCTACCCTTCAAGGCTCTCTCTGAATTTATGCTATGGGTTCCTGTTTTCCAGGACTTGCAATAGTTGTAAGTGTCTTTTCCTGTTGTGTTGCAACAGCAATGTTTTGTGGGCTCCTATGGAACAGCGCGGATCGTTGGCAGTGGATGGAGCTTTCAGGCCCTGGTAATTGCTGCAATAAAGGTTCCTTAAGAAGTGTTTGGGAACAAAGAGGTACTTGATAAAAGCAGGCAAATGGGCAACTTAGAAAATATGGTCACACAAAAGCCCCTCAGGTTGTATCTGCACAACAAACGGTGAATAAGGACTGTATTATCTTTTTATTTTAAAATAAGATGTTTATTTGTGTCGTCCACTCTGCAATTATAAATATTTAATTAGGTGTAACTTTGCAAGTGCCGTTTCTCATAACTCTCTCCCTGTGGGGTGGCACGGGGGTACTGAGCTGCGCGACAGCTTCTGCCTGCGATGTTTGTCTTTTAGTCCATCAGGTCATCTGTGCTGAAATGAGCAGAACATCTGGGGGGAAATAGTGAGGGTTGCTGTAGGCTGCTTCAGGGGTGTTGGTGGTGTCACGGGGATGGGATAGGATTGGGGTAAACAAAATGAGCTTCTTTCTCCCACAAACTTTTCCATAGGCCGCGACAAGTAATTTTGTCTTTATGTGCTCTGGTTTCTGCCGTTCTAAAACACGGATGAGCTTTGTTTGCTGAATGCATTGAGAGCTGTGGATAAACGTGTGTGCACAAAAGCTGAATAGAGGTGTTGCTGTGGTTTGTGGTGTGCTGCGCTTCGTGAAGCCGTGCCGAGCCCCACTCCTCAGGTTTTTAATATTTAAACAGGATTGTTGACCATTTCCATTTCCAGCTGCATCCAGCAGTCGCCTGTGAGTTCGTGGCAGATGCAATAGTTCACACTTTATCATTGGGTATCAAAACTCCAGTTACCAGTAAGCTCATACTGGGAAAAATATTCTTTTTGTACGTTTCCTTTCCTCGTGACCAGTTATCGGAAGACTTGAGAATGCAGACCTTTCAGGAGTCTTTTTGGCCTTTTGGTGAGGAAAGTTAAGTTATTCTAGTGTATTCTCTTTTTAAATTTAGGGGATTTCTATTTAGTTATGAATTATAGGATCTGGTCAAAAATACCTTTGCACCCAACTGTCCAGCAATCCCCAGAAGTAGAATTAAAATAAAGACGATGGTATCCATCCTCGGCAAAATTCTCCAGTTTCTTCTGACCCTGCCTGCAGCCTCTGGTGCTGAGGTGTGGCACACAAACCCGTATTTCTTTGGAAATGTATGGCTAGGAGCTTTTAAAGACGGCTGTTGGGTGTTGAGTCAGCAGTGGCAAATGGTTAGATTCCCACAAAGGAAATTATTAGCACCTCACAGTGACCTTTGGAGTAAACTTGGATTTCAGCACAGCACGGGCTCAAGCTTCGCCAGGGGAGGTTTAGGCTCGATATTAGGAAAAAATTCTCCACTGAGGGTGATTGGCCATTGGAATGCGCTGCCTGGGGAGGTGGTGGAGTCACTGTCCCTGGAGGGGTTTAAAGGGAGACTGGATGAGGCACTTAGTGCTGTGGTTTGGATGATGAGTAGGTGTAGGTGTTGGGTCATAGGCTGGACTCGATGATCTCAAAGGTCTTTTCCAGCCTTGTGATAGTGTGATACTGTGATTGGTGAGAGGCAGGACAGACGTCTGTCCGTTTGCAGGTCTGTCCTTCACCGCACTGGATTAGTGCTGCCCGTGGCAGAATTACTTGATGGGTACATTGAGTTCAGTCCTTCTGTGTTTGCTGTAATGGTTATCTTGAAAAGTAAACAAATAATTTCTTTCCTTAATGTTATTTTTTTCCTAAAAATAAATATTGAAGTTGTTTCTTAAAAAGAAAATAAAAACCAACCCAAGCCAAACACTATTAAATATGAGATAAGTGTAGGCTGGGAACATTTGCTTTAACTTCAGTAATTCAGCTTGAGGTTTGCTGCTTGTGCTGCTCCTGGAGAAGAATTAGTGCCTGAAAAGCATTCCCGCTTTTTCGGGTTGGGTTACCTGATTTAAGATTAGTTAAGTTTTAATGTAAGCTGTTAGTTCTTTCGCATTCTGCTGTGCTTATGTGCTTAGATCATCGTAGGGGGAGCAGCGCTGCTGTAAAATAGAGTGGGGCATTGCAGTAAAAATTACCGGAACGTATTCTGCCTCTGGAACTGCATGGGGCTGCTCTTGACATCAGCTTTAGAGGCCAAACGGAGGAGATCTCGTCGCTGACCCAGAGGAGCATCCTGCCTTTTTTCATAGCGTGTCGTTAGCGAGGCGTGCCTTGTGTGTGCTTCCCCAGAGACTCCAGAATTTCCACGTTCTCAGCTTCTGCGTTCTGGAAACCCTGCAGTGTCTAACCCAGGGGCTTCTTCACAACTCATGAAGAGCATCAGTTTCTCAAACCCAAATCCTGGTTTCACTGACCTCTAAGCAAAAGCACAGCTTCAGCATCAGGCTGGGTTGTGACTTGACCATGAAAAACATGGTCCACTTCTTGGTGTTAGAGCTGGAAGACCTCCTTCCTTTCCCATTCTGGTACCATGCTGAGAAATGGGTTGGTGTCGGGTTTGAGAACTCGGGACAGCTTTGGAATAAGGAGCTGGAGGAGATGACCTATCAGCTGTGATGTACTAGAAGGATTGTTCGTGTCTGCTGGGCTTGGTGCTCTTCCTGAATGTGTCTGCAAGAAGCTGCACTCCCAGCGGCCCTGCCAGAGAAAGAACTGATGTGGCAGTTAATCTCAGGCTTGTTCTCTGTTGCCAGAGATCACGGCTTTCTATTTCAACAAAATTTTCATTGCTACTTAAATACACAGGTTTTTTTGTAAAGAGTTTGTTAGTGAGTTGTTTTGTATTGGAAATACTGACAAATACACACTCCCTCGCTGGAAGTCAGTGTTATTGTGCTGTGCAATAACTGACTGCAAAGTGCCAGTTTTTTTCCCCGTACAGGGTGTATTCCCAAGGTTGTAGGGCCATACTGAGAATTAGCAAGATGGCCATCAGCTTGTGGATGCAGAAGAATTGGTTTTGGCTTAATATTTTCCCTTCTTATGTTAGTGCTGCCCTCTCAGTGTGCAGACAGGACACTGTGTTTGATGTAGACCATTGAAAAACAACGTTTGCATCAAACACCTTGTAGAATGGTGCAGAGAAGAGCAGTGCAGCTCTGGGGCTCGGTGTGCTGTGCTGCACGGTGGTGTGGAGTGTGTACTCCAGAAGAGTTCTGTTCAGGTTTCTTTAATGGGCTTTGACAGGTTGTTTGTAGCTTAATTTACAAATGAATTTGATTAAAGAGCTCAATGAAAGCGTCTATATTCAAGTTTGGATTTGAAGTTGTGGTCTACTAAAATGAAATGGAGGCTTCCAAATTAACACCTCTGGAAATATTTGATTATCTTCTTAGTCTGGGATTGTTTTCTGCATAGATTCTCTGTGAAGTAAAAATGAATAGGCTGCTCCCTTTTGCCACCGTTACCAATGATACGGTTTCTGTTTGACTGTAATATTACAGGTGGTATCGTAGACTGAAGCGTCTTGTGCAGAGCGGTGCGAGGTCTGGTTCAGGTATGGTTGGGTGGTGGAAGACTATCTTTGTTCCTTCCGTTCCATTTTCTAATCCCCCCAAGAAGCCTCTTCAGGCCACAGGCTACGAGGGAGCGTCAAGGCCAGAGCTGTGCGAAGGCAGAGCCGGGAGGTGTTTCTTTATACTCAGCCCCACGAGGAATAAAGGAGTAAGTGCGGACTTCGCTGGAGTGACTGCCCTTGTTCTGTGGTGCTGGAACACATCCCTGGATCCCTTAGAGCTGCAGCAGGTAGGAAGTTAAATGGAGATTAAACTAAGGACCAGGAGCGTGTTGCGAGATGTGCATGGGATTCGTGGGTTTGAATGTTTCCTCGATCCCTGGGCTGAACTCTGTCCTTGGTGAAAAGTGGTGACTAACGTGCTTGGAAATAGGCAGGGTTCATCTCCGGGATTCATTCATCCAGCCTGGTGCAGGGAATGCGGGATTTGATTGGAGCTGTGAACAATATGGAAAGATATTTGGGAAGTGCAGCTCAGCTAAAATGGTTAAATATGCAGTTCCATCTTCCTCATTACTTGTGGGTTTTCATTTTGTTGTAGCAGTGGTCGGCATCAGCTCAGAACTTGATTTGTCAAGACAAGTATGCTCTGCAAACAAATGATTACGTTCTATATAAAGGCATTATCGCTAAATCTGAAAAGAAAATATTACAAGCAGAAATTATAAGGAGAAGTTGATAAAACAAAGATATCCTTTGGCAGAATATGCTCTTATAATCAAGCTTTTAGCATACCATAGTTTAAAAAAAATAGAA